>MU227000.1:470527-491854 GCA_018584345.1 Thuja plicata
TATCATGCGCTTCACTTTTTAGGGCTACTCCTAACGATAACCGTATTAGGGTTTTTACCATTCTCCGAACCCCACGATTGGGGAAGAGTGTACAGTACTCACATTTATCAGTTGCCACATGTCTTCACCTATCATTGAATCTTCCTGACATAGCTCTTACGTGTCATAGGAATCCGTCATAACCGTTTTAGCCATGATCTCCTTACACACTATTCAAGATTCTGACACATCAACATTATTTGCAAGAAATACATTTTACAAAACAAATAATAAGAATAGGAATTATCCAAGGTTGAGACACCTTATTCCTAACATAAATTACATATTTGAAAAGTAGACTCCAAGCACTACATTTTCTATTAGTGAAGTGTTTTTAGATTCAATCTCTAAGTGCCTCAAATTTTGACATAAATTGATAGCAAATTTGAAAAATAGGGAAAACACTTCCACTTTTTGCCCAAACAGTGGGCTCAACTTTTTTCTGGCACCCATCATATGCAATGATCAATTTTTTTAGACAAAAGAATAAGTAGTCTAATTTGGGAATTTAGTACAACTATGGATATATTCGTACTCACATTCAAATTCAACAATAATCAAGGTATATGGATCCCTAATGCAGACCCAAATCCTACCCAAGAGTGTGCCAAATAGAATTGACTTATTGGATATTATAACTAATAATTGAATGAAGAAAATAAGTTCCACTCTCAAGAATCAAAAGAAGGAATCTCCCCCTACCTCTATAACCTTTTGAAATTTATTAAGTAGAACAGTTTATAAGGAGTAGTGTTTTTTATATACGATGTTGTAGGAATATAAAACAAAATTGGATACTCTTAGAAACTTCATTAATAATATTAGGATTAATGCCAAGAGATCTATTTTCATTGGAAATAAATTCAAGTAGAAGATGTAATTTTAGTAGATTTAACATATTTCATGTGTAAAGGTTAATGCAATGAGAATAAAGTGATGTCTAATTTTGAAAGGGCGGAATAAAGGAAAGGGTTAGTCATGATACCAATTTAATAATACATGGAGATTTAGAACCATGTTTTCAAGATTCAAACTACATGTTGAAAAATTATTACATCATTATTATAGGAGCTCCTTCATCTCAATATTGATTATTCATGTATAAGGAACAATTGTAATATTAAGGAATTGAGGTGATCACTAATTTATGCAAGTAAACTAGAAATTAGACATATTTATCATGATTACATAAAGAAAAGTTTATCTACTTGGCTCAAAGGATTGAGCGCAAAGTAAATTCAACACTAATTGCTTGAGCTAAAATGGAGTATAAAAAATGTGAGTTTGATGCTAGATCTAGGATCAAATGTGATAAATCAAGGGTTTTAACATGAACATGAAAAAATATAGTAGATATGCATACTAGCATTATAGATCTAGAAAGAGAAAATAGAAAGGAGTATATATCTGAAATCTAGGTTGAAATCAGGAGTTCAATGGTGCTTGGGGCGTCCTTGACCTAGAAATGTCACATGTGCATGAAAGTTGTGTTTTTAGATCAAAATTCTACAGAACCTTCTCCAAAGTTTTGTCAAAAAGATGTGGATCAATAATACCATGAGATGAAGAGACAATCAAATTGAAGATCCAACCTCAATTTAACCCCACTTCTAATAATTCATCTACATGAGCATACCACATAGAGAAACTTTTAAACTCTTCCACTTGAGAAATCATCACCTCCATAGGAAAAGCCACCACCTCAATAGGAACAATGAAAGAGGAAGAAAGGGGGAAAACAAGGTAAACCAACTCCATATTCATACACAAAAAAACCCACCTCAATAGGGGACGACTCCACCTCCATAGGAGCCTCATAGGGAAGAAACTAGAGAAGAACAATGGGATCCCAAAAAAGAAAGAAAAATGAAAAGCATTGGGATCCTCCAGGGCTAAGCACAACCCCAAACATAGAGAAAAACCTTAACCAAAAACAAGAATAGGCCAAAATGGGCCCTTGAAAACTATCAACATTTGACTAACCATTATAGAGAGTGGGAACATCACCAAAACCTACAAACCCACCAACACCAACAGGGAGCAAGAAAAGAAAATCCCCCACAAAAAAAACTGGCAAAGCTAAGTCAAAAGAAAACCAATATATAACAGACTCACATGAGAGCAACCTCGGGCACCATAATATCTCTTCTCAGACCACAACCACAAGAAACTGTAAACTCCCACGCATAGGAGGAACCAACATTGTAATCCCCAAAAACACCACAACTAGTTTCTACATAAGAAAGGAGAGAGGAAGAAGCCCAAACTACCAAGGACATCCTTGATGACCCAATTCCATAGCCCTAAAAAGATAGAAAGGGCATAGAAAAAACACAAAAAAAGACCCCATTGCATCTCAAAAAAGCACCAACCAAAGCCAAAAACAATAGGGGAAATGAAGCCATAAAAAATCCACATAGAAAATGAGCAGCCAAGACCACCATAGAAATAGTCACCACCGCCAAGAGGAAAAACTCAAAGCCAAAGAAAAACAATCATCCAAAGAGATGAGGAATGACTCTAGCAAAAATGGGAACAACCCCAACCACCAAAAATGCTCCAAATTCTCCCCAAGCTGGAACGAAACCTTTGACACCAAACATAGAACCATAATTCATCATTTGATTCACCATTATCCTTTGCAACTCCCAAAACCCTAACTATAATAGCTTTGCTCCTTCTCCAACTCATTCTCTCCCCTAAAAGTATAAAAGAAGAAAATGAAGAAATTATATTCTAATTATGACTCCAAGAAGGAAGATTATTATGCATTTATTGCAGCTTTGGCCACTCATGCATGTAATGATGCATGGTAAATTGACTTAGGTGCATCTTTTCATTATAACTTTAATAAAAATTAGTTTAATGAATATGAAGAATTTGATAGAGGTAAGGTGTACTTGGCTTATAATTCTTATTTAAATATTGTTAGTCATATTAAAGTGAGAATTAGGTTTCATGATTATAGAATAAAAAGGATTAATAGTGTGTTACATCTCCCTTGTATAAAACAAAAAAAAATTATATGTGAGAAAACTAATCGATTCGGGTATGCAAGTAGCCTTTTTTTTTATATAGGATGCAAAATGGTGAGCAGTAATATGGTAACAGATAGAGGTGTTACAATTGGAAAATTGTATAATTTGGATGTGTATAATATTGAGTGTAATATTACTTCTATGAAGATCAAATCTGTAGATATTTCATTGGAAAAGGTGAGGAATCCACCTTTAGTGGATGGTCATGGATTTTGGGTACCTAAAGGTTTTTTTTTCTTTAGACTCAAAGTTGCCTATAGATAAGACAATGTTATGGAACCAGAGATTTGGCCACATTGGAGAGAAGGGTCTAAGGACCTTGAAAAATAAAAACCATGTTGAAGGTTTGAATGATTGTAATCTTGATTTTGATTTCTAGGAGTATTGCATCTATGGAAAGAAAAACCATGTTCAATTTTTCCTTGAGTTCTCATAAATCTTTTGGTGTGTTGGATCTTATTCATTCTCATTTTTTTGGTCCTATATATGTTCAATCCATTGGAAAATACACATATTATACTTCATTTATTGATTATCATCGTATAAGAACATGGTTATATTGTCTAAATAATAAATCTGAATTTTGTTTAGTTGATTTAAAGAATATAAAGCAATGGTTGAAATGTATAATGAAAAGAAAAGAAAATGGTTGAGAACTGATAATGGCGATGAATTTTGATCAAATGATTTTGAAATATTCTATAAATATTGTACCATTCATAAATAGAGGAAAACTCCATATTTTCCATAGCAGAAAAGAGTTGTAGAAAGAATGAATATAGCGTGCTGGTGGAAAAGGCTAGGAGTATGTTGAGTGGTGCTAGTCTAGAACAAATATTTTGGACTGACATTGTTGTTAGTGTTTTCTACTTAATTAATAGGTATCCTACATTACCTCTTTTTGATAAAACACATATGGAGCTATAGTTGGGTCATAAGAATTCATTGATACATATTAGATTTTTTGGCTAAGAACATATGTGTATGCCAAAGGAGAAGCAAACAAAGTTGGAGAATAAGACTGTGAAATGTATCTTCATTAGATACAGTTATGTTGTGAAAGGATACAAGCTTTGTGACCCTATTGAATATAAGTCGATACATGTCAGAAGTGTTATTGATGAAGGGCACTCTCCTTATTCAACCAAACACCCTCAACACAACAAGGAAATAAATAGAAAATTGCAAGAACAGAACAATGGCAAGAACATAAACACTTGCTTTATATTATCTTCAATAAAATTACATTACAATATTAAGAAAAATAACATGATAATGCCACATGGGAACTTTGATTACAATATTCTAAAAGACAAAGCCACAACCTACACTTCTAGAATTGAACCCTAAAATCCCCCTTCAACCCTATAAGTAGCACAATTAACCACCTTAGAATATTCTGGAAAGTGATTTTTTCTCATTTTGGTACCCAACGGTTCAATTTCTTGCCTTAAGTGATTTTTCTCTCTCTTCCTTTTATATTGAAACTAGAGTCTTGATGGCCCAACTTCTGAAAACCATAACTTCTAAACCGTGGAGTTGATGAGAGCCAATTATGTTCTATTTTATACCATATTTTATCCTATTTTGGGCACCTTCGTACCTATTCCCATATTATCTTACTAGTCCATATCATACCATTTTACTATTTTACGTTGCATATGATTGTGTGTGTGTGTGTATGTGTCATATTTAATATATTTTTGGGATAAATAGATGAAAATTAATTATCGGTTGTCTTTACTAATAAGTATTGTAAAATATGTTATGTAGCATGTTGATTTAAGGATGAAAATATTCCTGTCACCTTCATCGCATGAATGTTCTTGTCTTCTTTTGCATAAAAATACAACATTTATTTATTGTTGTAGTTTATTCTTATGTGTGGCTAGCTCTAAGTCTACTTCTTGATGTTTATTGTGCATCGTGGAAAATTTCATATGGTTATTTATTTCCAATACTTCATTCATGTTATATTCAACCATGTCAATTTGTCTTGTTAGAATGAGTGAACACTGAGAGGGGTGGTGAATCACTGTTCTACTAATTTTAACCTTATTGATGAACTAAAACTGAGTATATGTTTGAAGTCATTTGTTGATATTCAACCGAGTTGCAGAAGTGATGATAAATATTATCAGTTAATGTATTGCCATTGATGTCAAGTTATTTGAGTGTTATTATGGTGGAAAACATTTGTTATGTATTGAAGATCTGGAACAAACAATGTTTATCTGGTCAGTAAAATGAAGAGTTCTGTATACACCGAGTGATAGTGTAAACCGAGTAAAACATAGTGTATACCGAGAAACAGTGTTAACCAAGCAAGGGATTGCCAACACAACTATTGATTAAGCAATTTAATTATAACCGAGGCTGACTTGGATGCTTAGCTAGCAATTGATGATTTAGAGGTAAAAGATAAAGTTTGTTATTTGATCAGACGGTTATTAAAATTCAATGAAGATCTGACGACGGAGATTGAAACGTGTTTTTAACACAACTGTCGAAGATGGATCAAGCGAAAAAATGAACGATGGAGATTAAGCGGAAAGATTTGAAGGATGAAAATTAAATGATACATGATGTCTATATAAGAGACAAGATATTCATTATCATATCATCATGACACCTGATGCATACATGTGAATTTACGCATGACTCATCAAACTGGTTAAAGATAGAACCAAGTGTAAATCTGCAAACATCGTCGAGAAAACAGAGGAAAGAGCATTACCGAGTAGAACAAGGATGAAGAATGAGATGAACTAAAGTGAAAAAATTGATTAGAGGTATTATGTACTTAGAATAGATCTAAATATCTGTAAATCATAGTTGTATTTGAATTAGATCATTACTATATCATTTTAACCATTGTTACAGATAAATCTCTTAACCGAGTGGGATAGTGAGTCCTTATTATAACATTCAGAGAATGTTGATTGTTTTCTTATTGACCCCATAGTGAATGCATGGTCAAGAGAAAATTGTTAGTGCTAAATCCTCCAACCAGGTCACATTTAACAGTATTTAGGCTACCAAACTAATGTTGGGTTTGACATTGATGACGTAATCCCAAAGAGTAAAGAGGATCATAGCACTAATATGGAGAAGTGGATCAGCGAGGACATGAATGAAATGAAGCAAAACTTTAAGGAGATGGAAGAAGCCATGAAGCCCTTTAAAACTAAGCTGGAAAAGCTGGAAAAGGATCTTTTGATGAAGGTAAATAATAATAACTTGAATGAAGAGATAACGGCCAGAATCACTGCTCTGGTGGAGGAGAAGCTGAAAGATATGAAAGAAAAAATCAGCCACAATGGGCATATGATAACTATCATTCTTAAGCATAGCAATGAGGGGCTTAAAGTATCAGTGTCTAATCTTAAGGCTTTGTATGCCTATCTGGAGTACAGCATGACGGAGAATACAACTACCACAATGGAAGACAAAGCTGGGAGTTTGGGCCCGGGAACCAGAACAAGAAGCGACATCAAAAGGAAACTTATAGAGATACCTAAGGAGCTGAAATCCCTTAAAGACTCCATTGATATGATGGAAGATATGCAGAAAGAGGCTGAGAAAGCCTTTGAAAGTATTAATTAGTTTATCTTTCTATTTCGTGTTAGTAGTTAGCCTAGATGATGTGATGGTAACTATTTTTTGGCTACTTTTTGTGTCTTTTTTTGGTTTTATGGGGTTAGCTGGGGTCCTACTTCTTGTTGTATAGCAGGCTATCGATGTTTATAAGGGTTTTTCTTGTTGTTTATCTTTTTTTGTAAGTTGTAAATGGTTTCAAGTTCCATTCAAAACCTGTATTTACCTTAATAAAAAATAGTGTGCATTGCAAGCTTTAACAAGGTTGGCTCCTCACCGAGCTCACTTCAGAAGAGTGAAAATACTTTTGGTTACCGGTCCTAGGTGGTTTTTCCCTTATCAGAGTTTCCACGTTAAAAATCTGTGTCAATGTGCATGAATTTTTTGGATTGTTATTTTACTTTACACTTTACTTTATTGACCTAGATCAGTAATCACAGTATTAATTTACTGACATTCAGTAAACACTATTGATGAAAGTTTAAGTTTACAGAATGCATTTTCATCGAGTTGAATTATATGATTGAGTTTGTTTTGATATACATCTAGAGGAAGTTGGGACTATAGGATAATTTATGAGGAAACTAATTCTAACTGATTCACNTTCCCCCCCCCCCCCCCCCTCTCAATCATTCTAACAATTGGTATCAGAGTAGTAGTTCTTATTAGTGCAAGAGTGCTTATCAGTTAGCATACAATGCTTAGAAGAAAGTTTTAAAGGACTTAAGCTAAAGATCGCAAGATGTATAAGAGAGATGCACCTAAAATGAACAAGGATAACTTCCAAAAATGGAAAAGTAGAAGGAGATTATACCTATCAGGAATCATAAGCAAGATTAAATATTTTCTGGACAATGAATTCATTCTACCTACTAGACCTTTCACAGTAAATCGGTTGAAATAAAAACATGAACATAACCTTATCATGGTGGAGATTTCTTCTTCACTTACAAATTTATAATTTGAGGACATCAAGAATTGTACAAGTGCCAAGCAGATGGGGGATCAGCTTACAACAGTTTATGAAGGAGAGGTAAATGTATTAAGAGCCAAAGCTGAGAGCCTTCATTGAAATTTTGATGACATGTGAATGAAGGAAAGAGAAAACATCACACAATACAGTAACTGACTTAAAGAAGTTGTGAATGCTATTTGAGGATCTGGTGGAACCATTGATGAAGACACAATTGTGAGTAAGATTCTTAGAACTCTATTCCCTATTTATTCTATAAGAGTCTCTGCAATTTAGGAAATGAGAGCTGCGCCTAGAAATAACATTACTGTTGATAGTCTTGTTTGAAGATTGATTTCTTTTGAGCTTTATAACTTTGACAATAGTATTGTACAATCTATGGAATCTGCATTTATGTCTACTTTGAAAATTGGTAAATCTAGTAGCAAACACATAATCAGAAATAATAGTGACAGTGTAGTGATGACAAGGAACTTGATGAACTTGAAGCTTTAATGGTTGGAATATTGCATAGAGGTAAAGGAAGATATAAAGGTAAACTACCTTTGATATGCTTTAACTGTAAAGAGAATGGCCATTTTTTTGCAAGATGCCCTAACAGAAAAGATGATGAGAGAAATGATAGATCTAATGATAGAAAGGACGACCGAAACTATCAAAACAACCAACAATATGACCAAAGAGATAATCAAGATTACAAAGATAAAGGTAAGAAATCTTGTTACATTGTTGAAAATAAAGTTAGTAATAGTGGTACTGACAGTGATGAAGATATTGAGACAATGTTTGTGGAAATTAAAGATGATTCAGATGAAGATGAAAGGTATGTAGAGACAACACTTATCTCTAAAGTTAGTAAACATGATATTTGGGTTATTGATAGTGGCTGTACACATCACATGACTGGTGATAAAGGAAAAATTTATTGAACATTATGATGGAGGATCAATAAGAATGGGAAATGATACACCATGTCAAGTAAAAGGAAAAGGTACTATTATGCTGAACAATCAAATAAAATGTGAAAATACTTATTGGGTAAAAGGAATTAACTACAATCTATTGAGTGTTTCACAGTTGAATAACACAGGTCACCAAATCGCATTTGAGAACAGAAAAACAAGAATCTATAATGGAAAAAGAAAATTGATCGGTACTGGTGAACAATCTAAAGGTAACCTATTCTATCTTGACACACCTGAAACTGCTTTTTTATTGGAAAAGAATGAAGATATATGGTTATGGCATAAAATAATTTGTCATGTAAATTTTGACAACATGGTTAAGATTAGAAAGAAAATAAAATTTAGAGGCTTACCGAGCTTAACTAAACCAGACCATGTAATGTGCAAAAATTGTCAAATGGGTAAGATGTCAAAATCTAGTTTCAAGAGCAAGAGTTTCTCATCTAATGACATTTTGGAGTTAGTTCATACAGACTTATGTGGATCAATGAGAATGCAAAGCTATTTTGGGGACATATATTTTATTTTATTTGTTGATGACTACTCTAGGATGATGACTGTAATGTTTCTAAAATAAAAATCTGAAGCGTTTAAGATGCTTAAGTGGTACAAAGAAAAAGTGGAAAAATAAACTGGTAAAGATCTAAAGTGTTTGAGATCGGATAGAGGAGGTGAATTGATTTCTAATTAGTTCCCTAACTTTTGTAATGAGTATGGAATCAAAAGACAGGTTTCTACACCGAGCACACCATAGCAAAACGATATTTCTGAAAGAAGGAACAAATAAATTGTTAATTGTGCCAGAACATTGATGATTGAGAAAGGAGTTACACAAACATACTAGAGAGAAGCACTTAGCACAATATTCTACACACTGAACCGAGTACAATTGAAGAAAGATTCAAACACCTTATGAGCTATGGTATGGTTACACTCCCAATGTGAGCTATTTTAGAATATTTGGTAGTCATTGTTATATTCTGAAAGATTATTGAAATGGAAAATTTGATTCAAAAAGTGATGAAGGAATATTTCTTGGATATTCTACTAAGATTAAAGCTTACAAATTTTTGAACAAGGCAACTAAGAAAATCATTGAGATTGAAAATGTGAAAGTTGATGAATTGTTGAGTTAAATGATGAAGACAACATGAAAGAACCGGAGGACTACAATAGATTTGTTTACTGGGAAGAACATGATACTATAGAGACACCGATGCCTAGTGTTACCGTGCAACAGGGTAATGTTACTAGGAAACAGACTAATGTCACCGGGCAATAGATAGCACAAATCGAGAATCAGGAAAATGCTGAAACAAAAGATCATGAACCAGAAGACAATGAAGATACAACAAAAGATGATGAAGATCATAGAGCTAAACATGTACTTTCTAGATATGTTAGAAGACACCATCCACGGGGTCAGATCATTGGAGACAAAACAGAGAGCATATTGACAAGAAGTAAGTTCAGAGATGACACTTGTTTAATTTGTGAATTTGAGCCTAAGAATTTAGAGATGCATTAGAAAATGAAGAATGGTTTAATGCTATGACTGAGAAAATTGAGAAGATACAAAAAAATAAGGCATGGACATTAGTACCGAGACAGAGTGATAAAAATATCGTTGGCACCAAATGGATTTTCAGAAATAAACTGAATGAAGATGGGAATGTTATCAAAAATAAAGAAAGACTAGTTTGCAAAGGGTATGCACAAGAAGAAGGAATTGATTATGGAGAAACTTTTTCACCCATTGCTAGACTTGAAGGAGTAAGAATACTACTTGCATACGCTGCATATAAAGGATTCAAATTATATCAGATGGATGTGAAATCTACATTTTTGAATGGAATACTTGAAGAGGAGGTACACATTGAACAACCTAAAGGATTTTTTGATCCTGATCAGACACACATGGTATGTAAGTTACACAAAGATTTATATGGACTGAAGCAAGCACCGAGAGCATGGTATGAAAGATTGCATTCTTATCTAATAAGTATTAGATTTATTAGAACAAGTGACAAAAAAAAATTTTATTTAAAAGGAGGAAATGATGATAAGACACTTATTGCTAAGATATTTGTTGATGATATCATATTTGGAGGTAATGATAATTTATGCATTTCATTTACTGATGAAATAAGGAAAGAATTTGAGATGTCGATGTTTGGTTAGATAAAAAAAATTTCAGGATTGAAAATTTTACAACAGAATATAGGTATCTACATTACTCAATCAAAATACATCAAAGAAGTACTAAATAGATTTAGAATGGAAGAATCAAAACTAGTCGGAACACCTATGGTGACAGGATGCAAACTGACAAAAGAGGACAAGACACTTGAGGTAAACCAAACCTTGTACAAATCTATGATTGGTAAATTAATGTATGTTGTACACACAAGACCTGACATAGCACACACAGTTGGAATAGTTGCAATATTTTCAGAGCTAACCCCAGAGATTCACATATGACAGTTGTTAAGAGAATTTTCAGACATTTGAAGAATACTGAGGATTATGGACTATGGTATAAAAGAGAAGGAAAATTTGAATTGAAATTTTATACAGATGTTGATTGGGCTATACATATAGATGATAGAAAGAGAACTACTAGTGGAGCATTCTTGATTGGAAACAGACTAGTTACTTGGATAAGAAAGAAACAAGGATGCATATCTCAGTCAACTATAGAAGTAGAGTATGTTGTTGTTGTTGCAAATTGTTCTAACATAGCATAGATAAAAACAAATTTGAAAGGAATGAATGAGGAGATCACTGAACTAGTGATGATTTGTTGTGATAACACAATTTCTATAAATATTTCAAAGAACCTTGTGATGCATGAAAAGATAGCACATTTCTATAAAATATCACTACTTGAGGGAACAAGTATAAGATAACCAAGTGATACTAGAATATGTACAATTGAAACAAAAGCTTGTAGACATATTCACAAAACCCTTACCGAAGGATACATTTGAGTACTTGAGAGGTAGACTAGGGATTCCTCCCTTGTCTATGGTAACTAAGCAGATTAAGAGGTTGCATCAACCTACATGACATCAGAATATCAATCATGTTGATGCAAAAGTTGAACTGGACCGAAACAGAGATATCAATACACATAAATGTGCTTACTACACCAAAAATTAGAGATATTTTATTTGGCTACTGAAGAAATGCATATTTTGTTTGGCATTGTTGTCAAATGGAGAGAAAATTATCAATGAAATATATATCCATCTAAGGGAGAGATATATCGATGAAATACAAAGGGAGATATATATCAACTAAAGAGAGAAAAGAGAAAGGGAGAGACATATCCAATCTACAGAAATATTCAAGAGATAAAAAGTCCATAGTGCAGGGAGAGTCTGCATAATGCATATTTTGTTTATATTGACACAGATTATATTCAAGCTAGGGAGAGCTACTGAATTTTTGCAGTTGTAGAACAAAAGTTTGGTATTTGTTGTATGGCATTTTATACTGCATATTTCATATTGTATTACCATCCATGCCAAAGGGAGAGATTGATGAACTAAAAATGAGCATATGTTTGAATTCATTTGTTGATACTCAACCGAGTTGCAAAAGTGATGATAAACATTATTAGTTAATGTATTGTCATTGATGTCAACTTATTTGAGTGTTATTATGGTGGAAAACATTTATTATGTATTGAAGATCTGGAACAAATAATGTTTATGTGTTCGGTAAAATGAAGAGTTTTGTATACACTAAGTGATAGTGTATACCGAGTAAAACACAGTGTATACCAAGTAACAATGTTAACCGAGAAAGCAATTGCCGAAACAACTATTGATTAAGCAATTTAATTATAATCAAGGCCAACTTGGATGCTTAGCTGGAAATTGATGATTTTGAGGTAAAATATAAAGTTTTTTATTTGATCAAATGGTTATTAAAATTCAATGAAGATCAGACGACAGAGATTGAAACATGTTTTTAACACAACTGTCAAAGATGGATCAATTGGGGATAATGAATGATGGAGATTAAGTGACAATATTTGAAGGATGATAATTAAATGATACATGATGTCTATATAAGATAAAAGAGATTCATTATCACATCATCATGGCACCTGATGCATACATGCAAATTTATGCATGACTGATCAAACTAGTTAAAGATAGAACCGAGTGTATTTCTGCAGACATCGCCGAGCAAACAAAGGAAAGATCATTATCGAGCAGAACAAGGATGAAGAATGAGATGAACTGAAGTGAAAAAAAATGATCAGATGTATTATGTGATTAGAATAGATTTGAATATGTGAAAATCAGTGTTGTACTTGAATCAGATCATTAATGTATCATTTTAACCATTATTACAGATAAATCCCTTAACCGAATGGGACGGTGAGTCCTTATTATAACATTTAGAGAATATTGATTGTTTTCTTGTTGACCCCATAGTGAATGCATGGTCAAGAGAGAATAGTTAAAGTTAAATCCCCTAACCAGGTCACATTTAACAGTGTGTATTTTAACCTTTAATAGGGTTGGCTCCTCACTAAGCTCACTTCATAAGAGTAAAAATATTTTGGGTTACCAGTCCCAGGTGGTTTTTCCCTTAGCAGGGTTTCCATGTTAAAAATCTGTGTCAATGTGCACGAGTGTTGTGTTTTGTTATTTTTCTTTACACTTTACTTTATTGACCTAGATTGGTAATCACAGTATTACTTTATTGACATTCGATAAACACTATTGATGAAAGTTTAAGTTTACAGAATACATTTTCACCGAGTTGAATTATATGATTGAATTTGTTTTGATATACATCTGGAGAAATTTGGGACTGTAGGATAATTTGTGAGGAAATTGACTCTAACTGATTCACCCCCCCCCCCCACCTCTCAGTTATTCTAAAATTTAAACTGATCCACAAACCACTTATTGCATAAAAGGAAAAGTAAAAACCATGAACATAAATAAAATAATTATAACACCACAACACAAGGATTTTATCACTGAAACTCTATTAGGAGAAAGACCACGGTGGGAATTGGTGCAAGAGCAGCTAGAATAACTCCTAGTTTCATGTTTTGGTTGTGGTTTGTACTAACCCTAGCCAAGTCAGGATTATTTTATTAGTCCTTAGAAGGTCTTGTGATTTTCTACCTAGGTGGATTTGACAAGGATCAATCCACTCTAGTTGTTTTTGCTTTGTTAGTGTTTAGTGCTTTAGAAAGCCTAAAAGTGGGATTTTGGGTATAAAAGCCTGGCAGGCTTGGGAAAGCTTGGAATTGAGCCTAAAATGACCTCAAAGGTGTTTCTACATCATTTGGTATACATTAGAGGTCATTAAACTATGTTAGAGGCAAAATTGTAAAACTTGTCAAAATGTTGTCATGACAACATTTGCAAGTTTGCAAAGTTGCATGGCAACATTGTCATAAAATGATTCCTCTCAATGTTTGAGGATGGTTAGTTATTGTAACCACCTAAAAATAGGGAAATATGTTAAACTATGAGGAGGCCCGTTTCCCGAGGTTATCAAATGTGGAGAAGAATTTGAAATTGGAAGAAGTTGCTCTGTTTACTGTTCTTGTGCACTGTTAATGCTTTTTGATAGTTATTGTTCTTAGATAGATTGAATCCCTCATTTTTTATTTGGATTATTGTAGTAGGGATATATATATTTCATTTTTTTTATTTTTTAAGTTTATAGGTGTTCATTAGAGTATTTTGGTAAAATCTTTTGTGAGTTAGACAGTTACTGGTTTTGACAAGGTAGTTTGGAGTGAAATGGCTCCCCCATAGATCTCTATTGTGCATTCAATCATGACCTTAAGGGATATGGAATGGAAGCCCTTGTATATTGTACATATGGAGCGAGGAGCTTAGAGAAGCAGTTTAACTAATTTTAATGACAAGCGCTAGACAAGTCCAATGCATTCGGTTAGGTGCTTGTCAGTGAACTAATGGTGTTTGAATGCAGGGATATAATTTGCAGATTTAAACCAAGAAATTTTTTGTAATAATTTAAGTTATACAGACACCTCCTAAGAATATTAGGCCTTCCTAATCCATTTGGGTACATTTTCAAGTAGAAGTCACTAGACTGAACCAGATTAGCCCAATTAGCTCTAGTTACACTTAATTCTAGGAATCCACTGTACAAAGACCTTGGAAACCTAAGACCTAAAAAATATCTCATGTCTTGGAAAAGGGTATCATAATATCAATTTTTTTTTGGGTTTGTTTAGGAAAATTTTGAATGAAGTGGGAAAAACTAGTCAATTAGGGCTAGAAGGAGTATTAAGCCTAAAAGACAAAGTCCACTAAGAGTCTTGAAATCATTTGAGAAATTCTTGATACCTTTTCCTAATGGGATCAAGTGAAGTCCAAGAAGTTTTCCAAGAAGGGATTATATCCCCTGCAAACACTTTTTAAGGAAAGGAGACCAAAATGAACTTGGAGTCTTCCAAGAAAGAGAAAAGAAGTGAAGTGAAACTTGATGATAGTTACCCCCTAGTGAAGCACATTGGTTACCAAATCTTAGAGTGGTATTGAAGAGGTCCTAAAATAGCCAAGTAATGACATGAAAGATCCTAGAAGAAAGAATAGGGTCTTGGGAAAACTAGGAACAGTTAGGGTCCTAGTAAGTATGTGCAAGCACACTTGGGATTTTCTATCAGGGATGGTACCCACAAGATAATACTCTGTATAAATATTGTCTTAAAATGTTTGGGAATGCACATGCCTTCACACTCACTTTCTAGAGCTCACTACTCAAATACAATAAGGGCTACAACACTATAGAAATTTTTCACTACCTTACAAGATCACTACAATTATCATAAGAAGTATTGAACTACTAAAGTAGCATCTACTAATGCCTAGTTACAATTCCACATAAGCACAAAAATTTGATCTGATACACTTTATCTCTGACTACCCTATTTTACTATTCTTCACTTATCAGAACTTTAGATCTCAAATCCCTGCATAAGATCCTTAATATAACCACCTTTTTCACTTCTCACATACATATTTCATATCTTCAAACCCTAAATAATTGATCTTATAGGTCCAAACCAAAAATCTTGATTGCATCATGTTGGCTCAAAAATGTTCTAGGAAAATGTGAATTGTTTTAACCAAGTCGGCCAAATTCAAATTTAAATATAAATTTAGACCAAAATAATCATGCACATGACTCTTTACATGTCGGCTCCACCATTATAACATAAAATTTATCAGCACAAATGATTTACCACGTCCAAAAAATGAATTTATAAACACAAGTCAACTATTTTGACCAGTAAACGTAATATTCATACTCAGATCCATCTAACTTTCACACCCAAAAATGCCGAACCTCCAAAATTTGTAAAAAAAAATCTATAGACATCCAAAATACTTCACTGATGTCCGCAACCAAATATGTGAACTTGGAAGAGTTCATCAAACCAAATGCACAATATTGGTAAAACACTTTCATCTTCATTTCTAAACTTAGATAAATCTTCATTATGAATTACTGTGGACCTTCCTACTACAATGTGGATGTGTAAATTAAGTTTAGTTTCCATCAATAACAACACCAAATCATCTATTTATTTTCTCTTTCCAACATGTTTCACTTTATGTTAAGTTCTTTTCAATCTAATCTCCACCTCATAATGTCCACTTCAACACCACCATATCTTATATTAATTGGTACATAAGAATAGTGCAAGTGATTGGTATGCAAAACTAAATAAGAAGGGATCATGGTGAAAATGCATTTTCAAAAAACCTATGGTTGAGGTGTGTTGCTAAACTATGTGAGGATGAAATTAAAGGTTTTCTCATTTCCTATTTTTGTGTTGTTGTTGTAACAAGATCATTTCCAATTTGTGGCTAGAAAGAAAATTCTTGCGTAGACCATCATATTGTATGCATCTTAAAAATAAACCAACTTATTCTTGTACACAGTTTTTAAAATTTGAAGCTATAAATATGATGTAATATTAGTCTAAGGATGAACTTTGGCAAAAAGAAAATACCTAAAAGTAGATTTTTGAGGTAGATTTTTTTATATTTTTTCTCTGATAAATAAATCAACTTTTCTTTTGATCAAACCAATGTAGGAATACTTTCTATCTATCCACTGCATGAACCATGAGAAAAGACCCACTCCTTGGGGAATCTTAGTGATTTCTATAGATTTTATTATTTCAGTTTGTGTGTTTCTATCGCATTATCATGTTATTGATTGTAGTGATTTATTTCGATGTTAATAATGTGAACTGTTTGATTCTTAGTGCTTATGGTTTGATCATGAATTGTGGTATTACTTGTTGAACTATTTATCATAGCTTTATCTTACTGTAATTCTTGGATCAAAATGCTTTAATGTTGTTCTATCACTAGGAAGTGACAATTCCTTTTGACATAATTATTTTGATTTTTTCTAGGTTTATTTCCATAGGCTTCATTTCATCCCCACTAAACTCATGACTCTCACTCCTTATGAAAATATCCACAACACTTTTCACAATCTTATGATCCCAAGAGTGACACTCAAACCAAGCTAAATCTAGTTTAATCCTTACCCTAATTTTGGCCTATCAATGATTTTTTTTACATTGCATTATAAGTTGATGATATGTTATTCTTGGTAAAGGGAAATGTATGATTTTAGAACTAAATGATAAGATTAGGATCACTGAGAGGAGGGGTGGGGGGGTGAATCATTGATCTATCTATTATAACTTTTTCTTATTATCTTGAATCTTAACTTTAATGCTTAAGTACTAAACTGAATATCAATGCAAGAAAGATAAACATACATAACTCATAACAACAAATATGATTACGGGGAAACCCAATGCAAGTGAAAACCCTGGTGGGAATTAGTATCCACAAACATTATGTACTAGTTTCTTATGATCCTTGTTAGAAGATCCTTAACCCTGTTAGGAGTTGTCTTTACAATGTATGAAGTACAATGACCTTGTTAAGGGTTGGACCCTATTAGGAGTCTTTTACAATAACCATGTTAGGGGTGGTGGACTCACTATCCAAGGACTCACTATCGAAGATCTCACTTCTCAAATGGTGAAGGCTACAACCTTCTGGATCTTCGATACACACTGTATCTGCAAGGTGAACTACTGCTGTGACACTGCTTGTCTGATCAGTTCCTTTTGTGTGCTGATGATTTAACCTCTTGTAAATCACTACAACAATCTTGTCTTCACTATGAAAGCTTCTACTTCAATATCTATATCATCAACATATGACAGATATAGCTTTGCTTCTTTAACACTCTGCTCTGCTTTTCTTCTCTCTGGCTTTCGCAGCTTCTCCGATCACAAATGACCTTCTATAAGTACTTCCTCAAGGGACACAAACATGTTGGCTTTATTAAACCTTTTACCATCTATCTTGATCACTTAACTAAGCATGCAACCCTTCATTAAGTTGGCGCATCATTAATTACAACTGTGTTACTCAAACTGAATAGACGTGTCTCTTCACATAGTCTGCTCCGCCAAATTAGCTCTAACTTCTTTCTCTGGATGAGTCAAGTCATGTTCCTTTAACTAAACATGATTAGATCACTAAAAATAACTAATCCAAAGGTGCAAGTCCTGAGGATATGTGCAAATTCTGTACCAAAACAATCTTTGTCAGCTCTTTCCATGATCTCTGTCCTATTTTGGCATTCACTGGTTGTACCTCTTTAACCGGTTGTATCTTCTTCATACTTGAAAATCTGATCATGCTCTATTATAATTATCATGAATCCATACTTAAAAGCTTATCTTCAAAGGCACATGCCCTAACTCGATCGTATGCACGTGCACTGATGCTTTGTTCTTCTAGTACTCTACTAACTGTCCAGTCTTCTGTACTTAGCAAATTTCTGATCTACTGATAATGTGTGTTGACTCCAATACTTCATATGACTTTTTTGCCATAATGAAAACACTAAATAGAGTCATATACACCAGTATAGTCAACTTGCCAACAATCTCCCCCTTTGTCATTAATGGAAACAAAGGAATATGGTGAAGTTACTATATGTACTTTTATACAAAAACTCTCTATCTTATATCTCCCTCTTATCATATACCAGACTCCATATTCTTCATACTCTACTCCCCCTTTGACATTAATGACAAATGTGCTAAAAAAAAAGCACTTCTATGTAGTTACTCAGCATACACATCTGGATATGCAATCTGCAACTTCTGGATCTCTTTCTCCCAAAATGCAATAATCTTCTCCAAGTTTGTGCTAGGACCTTGATCATATGATAGACTCCATATTTTTTTACCCCCCTTTTGATATTATCTTCTCTGCCTTTTTCTGCAAACTCTTTCAAGGATGCTTGACCAACCTTGAGTGAACTAAGATCAAGTGTAAATTTGCTAACCAATTCACTGAGTCTCTTCTTCATATACTTCTCTTCTGCAATATCTGATCTATTTTTCATGAATCCTTCAGATTATATACTCCCCCTTTCTTATTTACTCCTCATGAGTCTAAGTCTGTTATGGGTGTCAAACTTGACAACAATGATGATGAACTATCCATCACTTCAGTCTTCTCTTTTTCTGCTTCCTTTTATGTGATATCTTAAATCAATATATCTTCTTTCTGATATAAAGACTCTCAGCCTCTTGAGTACTCACAAATGTTTCTTCAAAAATGTCTAGATCAATATCCATTGTTGCCATTGATACTTCAACATTATCAACCATGAATGTATCCTCCATGTTCTTGGCCATGGGTGCAGAATCCTGTGGACCTGTCATAATAGTTTTATCTACTTCTTCACATGATATTTCAAATTGTATCTTCAATCAATTGTGCTCTTACGTGAACACTCTTTTGTTGTATTCACTCTTAGATGATCAATAATAAGTATGCACTTCCAAGGATAACATGAGGTCGTCTCCAGAAAATATCTCCAATGGCTATACTGATACTCTCACATAGAACACTGCTCAACAAGATTTTGACCCATTCCGCTTCATGAAATTCATGCACTGAAGCATACTGATAAATTGCTTTCGAGATGTTTAAAAGAGTTTCTTGATATCAATCTCTGCTGAAGAATGTAATTGTGATGCTTTTCTACTCGAATGCAAGTGCTCCTTTGACTATCCAACCGCTTGCTCAATTGCTAAGTAAGTTTTCAACTAATTTCTGAAACGACGTGTCCGTGCTTGGGCTTCGTTTCAAACTCAAATGACTTTAAAAAATAATGATTATCAATATCCTTTCTTTGCTGTTGAGAACAACTGTAATGCATTAATAATACAACTACTAGGGATTCTATGATCTCCAATTGTTTATTCTGATCGCAAGTGAGGGCTTGGTGATTTCAAAGTAGATTTCTGCCATTAATACTTTCCACGTAGACATAGAAAGCAAATGTAACTTCTGTTCTTATTCCTGATAACAATTTAGACCATGTTCTCTTGCATACTGCATCACAATGTCGCCAAAAAAATTTAATCTAAGGCGCATACTCAGATGGTGAGTATACCAGCCGCGCAGGGGTTTAGAGCTTATCAAGCTCCCCCTATGACCATGAGGGTTATCTAACGAGAAATAGGAGATGTGTCCACAACAGATGCATATACTACATTGTTAACATTATTATCCTTCTTTACTTCTACCCAGATCTTTCTCGTATCTTTTGTAGCTTTCACAAATTTGATTTCTCCTGCCTCATCTCATAATGAATCTTCTGACTTTTTAGGGCTTTCCCGTCTCTATGCTCTAGATCTACAATGCTTAGAGATGTATCCATCTTTTCCACATGAGTGACAAATGATAGGAGGTCTGATGTTATTATTCATCATGTTGCACTACTTGGTTGTATGTCCATTGTAATTACATATCTGACATGTAATGTTCTGAGGGTTTCTAACATTTTGCTGAGGATAACTTCTTTGTTTTTGCTGATCCTGATTTCTTTGATTATTTTGATTCTTGTTCTTTTGACTTGTTTTACAATTCATATCTCTATGACCAAATTTATTTCATGAATGATAGTAACCATTGAAGGGTCTTACCTCTTTACAATTCCTTGCAATATGTCCATGCTTGTTATAGGCATAACAAGTATGGTCAACTAGCTTGCATTCATCCTTAGGTGGTTCAACATTGTCTTTAGTCTGATTTCCAATCTCCTTAGTATATGTGGTGTCCTTTGGTGCTTTCATTCCTTCTTGCATGGCATCAATCTGAATTTGTGCTTCATTGTATCATATACCGCTGATATCTCCTTTAACCTTTTGAGCATACAACTGTGATTCTATCATATCCTTGCTTGTGTGTAACTTGTCAATATGATTCTTTGCTATAGTCAATTCATATTCCATCTTATCTTTGTTGTTTCTTAGCTCCAAGATTTCCATGTTTGCTTGTCTCAGTTCTTCATCTAACTGCTTGTTTACTTTGACTTGATCATCATAGGCATCTTGATTGTTACATAACTTTTCATCTAATTCTTCAATCTGATCCTTCAGAGATGAATTTTCTTCATTCAAATTTTTGACTACTTCTCCTAAATCATTTGAAGAATAATTCTTTAATTCTTTTTTCAGTTTCTTGATAAGTATTTGCATGCCATTAACTTTTAGTTTAAGATCTTCATTTTCTTTTTCAGATGTGTCAAGTTCTTCAAGGGCTACTTCAAGATTCTTTTTTAGGTGTTTCATTTCTACCTT
>MU227000.1:491904-540774 GCA_018584345.1 Thuja plicata
CCATTAACTTTTAGTTTAAGATCTTCATTTTCTTTTTCAGATGTGTCAAGTTCTTCAAGGGCTACTTCAAGATTCTTTTTTAGGTGTTTCATTTCTACCTTGTCCATGATCTCCTCAAGTGGTTAAAATTATTTTCTGAGGACCAGAGCTCTGATACCAATTGATAGGATTAGGATCACTGAGAGGGGCGGTGAATTAGTGATCTATCTATTATAACTTTTTCTTATTATCTTGAATCTTAAATCTAATGCTTAAGTACTGAACTAAATATCAATGGAAGTAAGATAAACATACACAACTCATAACACCAAATATGATTACGGGGAAACCCAATGTAGGTGATAACCCCGGTGGGAATTAGTACCCACAAACATTCTGTACTAGTTTCTTATGATCCTTGTTAGAAGATCCTTAACCCTGTTAGGAGTTGTCTTTACAATGTATGAAGTACAATGACCTTATTAAGGGTCAGCCCCTATTAGGAGTCTTTTACAATAACCCTATTAGGGGTGGTGGAATCACTATCCAAGTACTCACTGCTCAAATGGTGAAGGCTACAACCTTCTGGATCTTTGATACACACTGTATCTACAAGGTGAACTGCTGCTGTGACACTGCTTGTCTGATCAGTTCCTTTTGTGCACTGATGCTTTAACCTCTTGTAAATCACTAAAAAAATCTTGTCTTCACTCTAAAATCTTCTACGTCAATATCTATATCATCAACATATGACAGATATAGCTTTGCTGCTTTAACACTCTGCTCTTCTTTTCTTCTCTCTGGCTTTCGCAGCTTCTCCAATCACAAATAACCTTCTATAAGTACTTCCTCAAGGGACACACACATGTCAGCTTTAGGAAACCTTTTACCATCTATCTTGGTCACTTAACTAATCACGCAACTCTTCATTAAGTTGGCGCAACATTAATTACAACTGCTTTACTCAAACTGAACAAACACGTCTCTTCACACAGTCCGCTCCGCCAAATTAGCTCTAACTTCTTTCTCCGGATGAATCAAGTCATGCGCCTTTAACCACACATGATTAGATCACTAAAAATAACTAATCCAAAGGTGCAAGTCCTCAGGATATGTGCAACTTTTGTACCAAAACAATCTCTGTCAGCTCTTTCCATGATCTCTGTCTTGTTCTGGCATTCACTGGCTATATCTTCTTCATACTTGCACATCTGATCATGCTCTCTAAGAATTAGCATGAATACATACTTAAAAGCTTATCTTCAAAGGCACATTCCCTAACTCAGTTGTATGCACGTGCATTGATGCTCTGTTCTTCTGGTACTCTGCTAACTGTCCAGTCTTCTGTACTTAGCCAATTTCTGATCTACTGATAATGTGTGTTGACTCCAATACTTCATATGAATTTGTTTCCATAATTAAAACACTAAATAGATTCATATACACCAGTATAGTCAACTTGCCAACACTAAAGTCTCAACCTTCCACTAAATTTGAAATTAAAGGTCTTGGTGTGGCTAGATACATTATTAGGATGGAAATTAGAAGAGATAAAGTGAACAGAAAGATATGGGTAGATTAGAGAAATTATGTGAACTTATTTTTATGAAGATTCAACATGTAGGATTATAGACCTTTATGCATTACTTTTATATTTCAAAAATAATTAAATACTTCATATTTTCCTACATCCCCATTAAAGATGGAAGACATTAGTAGAGTACCTTACTAGAATGCAATTAGAAGTCTAACGTATGCTATGTTCTTTCCTAGATTAGGCATTGTCCAAGTAGTGGGATTTATTTCTAGATATATGTCTAGTTATAACTAGATAGAGTTCATTTGGATGTGGTTAAAATAGCCTTATCTTTTGTAATTAGACTATATACATCAGTGAATTGTCTTTGTAGGAAAGTGTTCACCATTGATTTTCCCAATTTGGGTTTTCATGTATAAAATTTTGGTGTTCATGTGTTGTTGGTTCTATTTATTACTAGCTTACTATTTCATGTGGTGAATATTAAAGTTAGTTATTGTGTTTTGGTTTATGTTTATTCACCCCCCACCCCTCTTAGCATATGGAGTGTGTTCAACAATTGGTATCAGATCCTAGTTCCTCTTGACGAAGCTTTACCACTTGAGGCAGATCTAGAATGGTACAGAACTTATACTTTCATGCTCTGGTATTCAATAGCACCAATTTTCCCTATTGGAAGGACAGTATGGAAGCATATATGGAAATATTACAGAATTTTATTTGGGAGGTTATTAAAACTATTTTCTATCCTCCTTTAGGAATACCTTTGACTATTGAAGAAGAAAGACAAAAGGAATCTAATGTGAAAAGCAAAATCAATTCATTTTAATTATTTATGTGACACAACATTTGGGAAAGTGAAAGGTTTAAAAGGTGCTAAAAAGATTTTGGATAAGTTGGTCTTGGTATATGGAGATCTAAATAAAAAACAAGCAAGACTAATAAATCTCAAATAGAAGTATGATGTCTTTAGAAAGGCATAAGATGAGAGTATTGAAAGCTACATTTACAGAGTTACTCATGTTGCTAATGGAATAATAGCTGAAAATGGACATCTAAAGACATATGTGTCATTCTGAAGATCTTATTAACCCTAACAAAATATTTTATAACAATGTCATGTTTAATAAGGGAAACCAATGATCTAATTCAGTACTTAATTGATCAACTCCTTGGTTCACTTTCTGCATTTGAGATTGTAGAAGTCGAAAAAGAACAAAAAGAGACTTCTTTCAAATTTTTTGAAGAAGTTGAACCTAAGACATGCAAGATGTCAGAGAAAGATTAAGCATGTCTTTCAAGAAGACTCAAGAAAGTTACTGGTAGATACAAGGTAAGTTACCTTTTAAGTGCTTTAATTGTGGAACGATACAATATTTTTCTAATTATTGCAAGTATAAGGAATGCCTTTGTGAATTTTAAAATGATGATAGAAAATTTGATCAAAGAAAAAATATTTCATAAAGAAAATAAATTTCAAAGGAAAGGGTAAAAAGAAATTATGTACTATGGAGATTTAATTTTTTGAGTTCAAGGATACTAATAAAACTATTGAGGATTCTCTACTTATGGATATCTCTTAGAGGAAGAGGTAAAATTTGAGGAGACCGCATTACATGCTAAATTTGTTACAGATGCATGGATTATAGATTCTAGATGTTCAAATCATATAAAAGGTGACAATAAAATATTTATCAAGTTGAAAAAGTATGATGGAGAAGAAATTAGGTTTGTAGGAGAAGAATGTGCTCACATTAGGGAATTGGAACCATTTCAATTGATGATAAGCATAACACTGATGATGTTTAGTATGTTAAAGGTTTGAAACATAATCTTCTAAGAATTATTCAAATGTCTAAGAAAGTTTATGAAGTGGTTTTCAAGACTGATGGGTGTCACTAAAAGGAAAATGAAAGGGGACATGGTTGCAAAAGGATTTAGGACAACTGAGAACATCTCTTCTATTGAAGATAAAAATGAGAACATGTGTTTTAACTCAATGTAATGAAATTTGGTTATGGAATGAAGCAGTAGGACATGTGAACTCTGAAAATATGTTCAAAATTAGCAAGATTAAAGTTGTTAGATATTTGCCCAAAATTGTCAAACCTAGTGAAACGATTTTTAGACAATGTCATATTAGAAAGAAAACAAGGAGAAAATTCAAAATAAAGGAATAATTATCTAGAAAACCTTTAGGAAATTGATTCAAACTTATCTATTTGGACCAATAAGAACAAAAGGTCTCAATGGAGAAAGGTACTTTATGTTGTTAATAGATGATTATTCTAGAATGCCTTGGGTCACCTTTTTAAGAGAGAAGTCTAAAGCATTTACAAAGTTCAAAAATTTTAAATCAATGGTAGAAAATCAAATATATTATAATATTAAATGCTTAGGATCTGATTAAGGTGGAGAATTTAACCCAAAGGAATGTTTTCTATAATAAGAATAGAATAAGAAGATAATTTTATGCTCTAAGGACTCCTCAAAAAAATAGAATGGTTAAAAGGAAGAATAGAACTGTTTTTGAAATGGATAGGACTATGTTAAAGGATGCAAATCTAACCAATGTATATTGGAAGGATATTGTGCATAATATAGTATATCTTCTGATGTGGTCATAGTCAGAGTGTCCCCAATGGATTTGGTCCAACCATGCAGCAAGAATCAACGCAACATAAAATAATTCATTCAAGTGTATAAAGAACTCAACAATGAATAGTAAACATGCCTCGTAGGCCTTCTTATTATTAGGTAATCCAGATTTACATCATACATGCCCAACAACATGCCACCTTACTTTCCTAGGCATACATGCCTGATTACAAAAAAAAATCTAGATCTATGTTGTATGCTAACCTCCAGAAGTCCTCTTACTAAACTACCCCNCCCCCCCCCCCCCCCCCCCCCCCCGCAACTAAGAAACCAAAACCACAATATAGACAAGATCACAAGCCACAAGTCGTCCAAGGAGATCACATTCTTGAATAATGAAGAAAATGTGTTACAACATATAGGTCAAGACCTAAATCCATAATAACTCCTATAGATATGAATGAAATTCCATACGACTGCACAAGGAGGTCTCCCACGAATCTAGGAACATTGAACAATGTGCCATTAATCTTTTTTTATCATGAAATAGATTAGCAAGATCAAAAAACTGATTTTTACCGTTAGAACATGAAGAACAAATAGGACCAGACCCAAACTAAAGAAATCTTCATCTAGAAGGAACGGATCGGGATGCGAACCCAAACATAGATTCACCATGATGTCAAGAACACGTCATCATGATCGCATGAATTAAGGAGCCAACTAGAAGGATTGCTACACAAAACACAAAAAATAACTAGTAGGAACATAGCTCAAAGGAAAATATTTTTTTGGGTGATGCAAGATTGCCAACGACCCAAGGATTATCATGCATCATCTTCTTAATGGGGTTCAAATCAAATAAAATCATTTAAAGGAACCTTATGAGCTGTAGTATGGGAGAAAACCTACTATGAGATACTTCAAGATGTTCAAAAGAAAGTTCTACATTAGAAGAGATGAGGATGGATTGGTAAAAATTGATACAAGAGAAGATGAGGGAATTTTCTTGGGTTATGCAATAGAAAAAAAAGTTTATCAATGTTTGAATAAGAGGCTAAACAAGATTGTTGAAAGTGCAAACTTAATTTTTTATGAGGAATGTAGTCATCTTATTCTGGTGGCAGATGGTGATGTTGAGTTTACTCCCTCTATCTCACAACAAAAGGATGATGTGAAAGAATAAAAAGAAGAAAAATCTACTGAAGAAGTAGAACCAGAAGTAATTAAGAAGATACCTGCTAAATATGTTCAAAGCCATTATTTAGAAGATAAGATAATCAGTGATAAAGACAAGGAAGGGTGTAAAAATGAGAAGAATTGTTGGATCACAAGAATGGTTATCATGTTTTTTTGTATCAATAGTTGGACCCAAGAATTATGGAGAAGCAAGAAAGGAGGAGAGTTGGATTAAATTAATGGAAGAAGAGTTGAATCAAATAAAAAAGAATGAAACTTGGGAGCTTGTACCAATATTGGTGCATAAGAATGTTATAGGAACCAAATGGATATTCATGAACAAGGTAAATGAACAAGGATAGGTTACAATAAACAAGGCTAGGCTGGTATGTAAAGGTTATTGATCACAAGTTAAAGGAATTGATTTTGAAGAAACTTTTTCTCCTGTAGCTAGAATAGAATCTATAAGGATGTTTCTTGCTTTTTCTTCCTATACAAGAATTTCAAGGTGTATCAAATGAATGTAAAATTAACCTTTTTAAATGGATAACTAGAAGAAGTGTATATAGAACAACCAGAAGGTTTTAAGCTTTCGTAAAAACCTTACATGGTATGCAAATTGAAGAAGGAATTTATGGACTCAAACAAACACCTAGGGCTTGGTATGCAAGATTGGACAAATATCTAATACAAAAGAAATTCAAGAAAGGAATTGTTGATATTAATCTCTATTTTAAAATAGAAGATGAAATAATACTGATAGTTGAAGTATAGGAAACCCTGTTAAAGGTAAAACCCCGAAGGGAATCAGCACTCACAAATAGTGTATTGAGAGTATAGTTTCCCTGTTAAAATATTTAGCCTTGTTAGGAGGTTATTAATGCATTACAATACATAGTCTCTGTTAAAGGACAAACCCTATTAGGAGTCAAGAGAAAAATAGGCTCACTGCCCAGGCACATTTCCTAAAGAAGGTTAAATCCACCTTCAGAACTTACTGTCTAAAATACAAGTGTATAGGAAATATACAATCCAATGAACTGTCTGATAGCAACTGTCTTTGCTTGATTAGTTCCAATGAAATCTCAAAATCACAATATCTTCTCTACATCCAACATACTTCACACAAAAAATCTCACAGCTTCCACTTTGTTGTTACCACTCTCTCCTCAAATAAAGCAACTTTCTTTTATACAAGTTAACAATAAGCAATTAGGTTAGCCAATTAAGACTTCCCCAATGCACAAAAATTGCATAACCCCTTGCTAAAATACACAGGGTACCTATAACAAGTAAACATCAATTACAATCCATCAAATATAATCCAAGATCTATAATCCATGCTCGTCATCTATAATGCACGCTACATCTCTACAGTCGGCCCCAAATAGGTCTTCTCCAGAACACACGCCACAACTAACGTCATCAAGAGTCTTACAACCTAAGAATCATAAAAAAAAATCCTCAAAATGCCTCTTTCCATTCCTCAAGCTCACATAACATGAATCTATATTGCCTGCAAGTTATCCTCAAAGCTTAGAGACTAACTCTGTCATAGTTCACTGTCACTGTCCAGTACCCAACCTTCACTAAAACAACTGTAACTTACTCCATCTACAAAATTAAGCAAAGCAACCTTAGAAATAAGATCACAACACATTCTTGTATATATAATCATCTTCTCATGCTCTAAATCAACCATATAGTTCCTGTACACTTCTTTCATTCATCTAAGTAATAGTAATAACCAGTTTGTTCTATCTCATCAGAAACATATGTTGACATCAGTGAAAAAACATGAATGCCAACAACTACAACAGAAACCAATTCCAACATGACGATGCTAACAAAAGTTTTGAATATTTAAATCATAAAGTTGCACAAAAAAAATTTTAATTCTTCTTGACTTCAGCAAGCTATTTGCAGTGGAGTGTGATCCCAGTAATCGGGCCATTGGGGCAGTTTTAAGCCAAGAGGGAAGGCCAATGGCATTCTTTTCTAAAAAATTAAATGATGCCAAGAAGTACTCTACTTATGACTTGGAACTCTATGCTATGGTACAAGCTCTAAAAAAATGGAGACATTGTCTCCTTCCTATAGAATTCATAGTGTATACAGACAACCATACATTGAGATTCTTGAATGGGAAGGAAAAATTGAGTCATAAACACATCAAATGGGTGGAACAAATGTAATCTTACACATTCACAATCAAACACAAGAAGTGGACATAAAATAAAGTAGTGGATGCTTTAAGCAGGAGGGTTCTTAAAATGCAAGAAATTCAATTGAAGAATATGGGAATCAGTTCTCTCAAAGAGATATACAAGGAGGACAGTGATTTCAAGGAGATCTATGAGGTATCTTCAGATTTTGCTAACACTTATCATTCTTATTTTTCTTAATACATGTTGCAGGAGGGGTTATTTTTTAAGGGTAACCTTTTGTGTGTTCCAAAATTCTCCATGAGGGAGAATATCTTTAGAGATAATCATAATGGTTGTTTAATTGGTCACTTTGGGCTTGATAAGACCCTAGAGAAAGTCACAAGATTTTATTACTTGCCAAGGGTACAAACTGATGTAAGAAATTTTGTTGAGAGTTGTCCTATATGTCAGAGATCCAGGGGATGTTGGCAAGTGATCAATTTGGGTAATGTGATTCACTTTTTGGTTGTCATTTATGGCAACACATCTAGGTGTAAGATCGATTGTTTTGAAGTTGATTTTTGGTATGTCCAAAATTGACTAAGTACAGAAACAGAGATACAGTATTGTTTTGGATGTTGAAGACAAAGATCAATGAATTAAGGCATGCGAGCTTAGTAAAAGACAGTATGGAGTTTGTATGACATACACCTAAGATCAATTTTGATTTGGTTAAGTTTATGATGAGTTATGAGGATTTGAAGACTGACAGACAATAGAGAACAGCAATACAGAGCAGTTGGACACAGGCGAAGAATAAAGGAGCAAGACTTGGACCTTTGGAAATTGAAGACATATTTTTGTTTTTGATAGTCTACACTTTTACTATGCAAGAGCACCAACTATACATTTAATGTTTACTATATTAATTGTATTATGTAATGAGGGCCGACTTGACAATGTTTGTAATATTTATTCTAAGAGCCAACTTAGTGAAGTTAAAAGGATATATATGTAAGATCTTTTTGGTAAAGATTGAGAGTTGTGAAAAAGTGAAGGATATGTAGATAAGACATGTGAATGGCAGAGTAGAGAATGACAGAGCTATAAAGGAACTATCAAAGCATTTGTGATGCTTGTTTTTGTTCATCACTGAGAAACTTTTGTAACAAAATTACATTGTAAGAGTTGTAAGCTCATTGGCCCCTAACAGGGTGTTGTGAACCTTTAACAGTGTTTTTATTCCTTTAACAAGGAAATGTACTATGTAATATTCAGCTCCTAACAGGGCTAGGTCTCCTAACAGGGACATTATACTTTAGTGCATGCTTGTGGGTATCATCCCCACTGGAGTTTTCCCTTGGCCAGGGTTTCCTCGTAAAAAAATCATGGTGTTATGAGTTCTGTGTTATTTTCTTATGTTCTTTCCTTTACTACAATTGTATGGTTAATGTTCAAGTGGTTAAAGAATTTAAATAACTGTTATAATACTGATTCACCCCCCCCTCTCAGTATTATCCAATCCTAACAATTGGTATTAGAGATTTTGGCCCTTGGAGAGAAAGCCTAATAACTTGAGGGAGATCATAATGGATTTGAATGGTTTGCGGGAGAACTTTGAAGCTACACTTGAAGATCTTGACAATGCTAAAGTAGAAAATGGAGAATTGAAATTTAACCTCCGAAGAGCTGAGAAATTCATAAAGAAACTGAAAGAACATCTTGAACTTTCTAGAAATCAAAGAGAAGATCTCGTGGTTCAGATAAAAGAAGATTCAGATGAGGACAATTCAGATCAGGTGAAGCAAATGAAAGAAGAGATTGAGACTCTGAAGCTTGAGAACAAGATTATGGATAAAGAAATACAGATACAGGAGGATGCTAAGAAGAAAGCTGAAGAAACCTTGAACAATGCATTGAATCAAATGAAAGATGAAGCTGACAGCTACAAGAACAAAAACTTCGAAATGGAGAAATACAATCAGATTGTGAAAGGTGAACTAGCTGAAGCAAAGAAACATATTGAGAAACTTCACACCAATAGTGACTTGATTGATGAACAGTTAGACAAGTAGAAACCTAAAGGTGAAATGACTAGTATTGGCTTCAATGAAGCTGAATGTTCAAAGAATTAGGAAGAGAAATCAATAGAGAAGATTGATGCTGAGAACCCATATATTGAAGAACCTAAAGAATAGATTAGACCTTTTAGAGGCAAATGCTTTGGTTGCAACCGATTTGGACAGATGAAGAGAGATTGCAGAGGTAATGCCCCTTTTAGAAATTTTTCTAGTTATTGTTTTAACTGTAATGGATATGGGCACAAGAAGACTGAATGCAGAAGACCTAATCAATCTGGATATAAACAAGACAATGGAAGAGAACATACAATGAAACCTACATGCTACAAATGTAACAACATTGGGCACATTGTGAAGTACTATAAGTTACAAGTTAATCAAGAAAGAAGACCTCCTATATGTTACAAATGCAATAATCTATGACATATAGAAAAGTTTTGAAGGTATAATGGAGTAGACAACAGAAGAACACCACCTCCTATGAATTCACAGAAGAATGAAATTGATACTGGCAAGAGTATTACAGATGTGAAGAATGACTTTGAAATTTTTTTAAGAAAGAAGAAGACAAAAACAGTGGCAAGATATGGAAGATTAAAGAAACTAGTGAGACATTAGTTCAGGGAGAGTTAGTAGATGCTACTGGATCTTTGCCTGAACGTAGCAAGATAGAATTGACCTAATTGGCCAATCATGGCCTTAGTGGAGCATTAAATCCAACACATCAGAATCTATCCTACCCCGCAAATCATGTAGTGAGCTCATGTGAGCTTGGGACTATGTTGAGCCGACATTATGGATCATATATCTAAGAGCACATCATCAGCTGACTTGTATATTTTGATCATGAGATTCAGCAGCCGGCCAGACATTTTGAAGTGAAAAAGAAAATTCATAACCTAACTTGTATAAAGCACCGTGTTATAATCTATTTTTCTATCATTTGAAAAAGAGTGAGCCGAGGAGATCAGAGAGCATAAGTATTCAACCATTTCTACACCTTTTGTACATGATCGATCAAAGCATAAACTCATATTTCTGCGTGTGAAAGGTATTCTACATTATCTAAGCTATGGATGCACCTGTAATTTTTTATGTTGTTGATCATCCTAGATACAAATTCAAGAAAAATCCTTATAAGTCATGTGAAGAAGATCTGGAAGGATCATTTTCATAGACCCCACATGGCATACTTCATGTTGAAGATATTAGGGCTTACATACAATGTAATTATGACACATTAGGAGAGGATGATATATTCACAGAAATTGAAAACATTTCTAAAAATAGAATCATGAAGGAAGAATGGAAACACATTAGTTAGTTAAGTATAATGAATATTATGGACTCGTGCATCTTCGATGAAAATGAATGGTTTAAAATACTTATGAGCAGGGTTCATGACCAATTCATATGGATTGGTAGCCAAACTCTGAAAATATGCAGTGACCTAATTCATGAGATTACTGGTCTTGATAACACTGGAATTGTTCCCGTTGCTGAGAAACATGTTAAGAAGGAAGTCAAAAATATAACACACTCGAAGTGGGACAGAAGGGCTATGAAAGTAAATGATATTTTTCAACAAGATGTAAGGTTGATTACAATGATACTTGGTTACAAATTTTTCTACAACAACAGACCTAATTCAGTATCAGCTGGAGTTATTATGATGGCATGGAGAATGGTAAAAGAAAACACATAGTTCAACCTATGTGAGGTATTGGCACAACAATTCCTTGAGAATGTTAAGCTTGTGAAGAAAGACAGAACGAAAACCTTCAGATTTGGATCATTATTAGTACATATGTTCATTCATGTTGAACATAAGTTTCCTGGTTTACATCCTAGTGGCTGGAAAACTGGAGTTCCCACTAGTATTTTGATTTCACAGAGTTACAGGAGACAAAAGACTACTTGGGTAGATGGAGAACTTTTTGCAATGATTAAAATTCTACAAAGACAAATGAAGAGTAGATACAGACTACATGAGGATATAGTTGAGAAGTACAAGGACACAATTTTTTTTATGGTTGAAACAAACTGTGTAAGTTTTGAGGTAGTGACCCCTAGAAAGACATGGTGTTGCCCTATGGGTTATGAAGTGAGTTTCGAAGTACTCACCATGAAAGTAGAACATATTCTTGCATCAGAAGTTGACACATCAGAAGAGAGATGGGGAACATATGAGGAGAAGTCAAAGAAGGTAAGAGAAGAAAAGTATAGAGGACAGAGGAAGAGAAAGATTACTAATCTTATTCATGATTGTGGAGTAAAGGCTGGTCTATCAGAGGAAGAACTGAAGGAAGTTAAGAGGAAGATGATAGATAGATCCCTTGGAGTAGCTAATGGAAGCACTAATTCCCCTTACACCCCTAAAGTAATTATGGCTGATAACACACCTCCACCACATCAACAGGCAGAATAAGCAAAGGAAGTTACTCCTAGAGCAACTAGATCTAGTATGCAGACAAAACAGAAGAGCACAGCTGAGGAAGAAGAGAAGAAAAATGAAAAGAATAAAGCATGGAAACCTGACATTAAAATGCTGGAGAAAAGAGCAATTGAAAAAGGAAAATTGGTTTCAATTGATAAATATTATGATAGATATGAAGAAGTAGATAAACTGAAGATTGAAGACATTATAATAGAACACATGCTTAGTTTCAAGAAGACACTTTTGGAAGTTGAAGGAAGCATACCCTCAGATTTGTATACAAAATTGGAAAGCAGAAAGCATTTGGCACAAGTTGAAGATGATCATATTACAAACAAAGAGATTGATGACATGATACCTGTGTTATCTATACAAGAGAGAGATACTATAGTCAAATAGTTGAAACCCCTGTTGAGGAAAAAGACAAGATTACTAATTATAATGGCGAGGAAATATGATGAAGTGACTGAGGAAACTCAAAAAGCACTTGAGAAGATACTATTGAGAACTACTTTTGTCAAGCCCCAACCTCCTAAAATAGATTTACCTACACAATTGGCAATGGATGATAGCATAAAGGACAGAGAGACTAATGATGAAGAGAGTAAAGAAGACACTACTACAAATTTCTATGTTTCTGGTGTGGCAGTAACACTAGACCTCTCACAAGATGAGAAGGACCCTTTTGCAGGTTCCATGGACACTTCTATTGTTGAAGAACCTGAGAAGGAAGAGGAGAATAAGGAAGATGAGCCGAAAGAGGATGAAGAAAAGAAGACTGAGCTAAAAGAAGATGTGAAGGAAGAGGTAACTTTACCATCTAGTTTATTGTTGGCAAGCAGTAATGTAAATGTTGATAACTTGGATGAACATGAACTAGTGAAACTAGCATTCACCGCACTGAACAAAGCAAAGGAGAAATCAGTACAGAAAGGAGATAAGAAAATAAAGGTGATTTCAAGAGCTATTGAAATTGTGAATAAATTGCTTCCAGTACCCTTAGTATTCCAGAACAAAGATGATATTGAGAACTTGAAAATCACACTTGATGAGTTTGATGGCCATTTTGAAAATTTACTCAAGATTGCAGAGAGGAAAGCAAAGAAAACATATGAAGAGAAGAAGCTGGTAAAGGTATGCAAGTCCATCTCATGGGACTTAGGAGTTGTGAAAACTTGTCTGATAAATGCAAAGAACTACATTACACATGGGAGAAAGTTATTTGGTTACAGCATGAGTCCTATCAGACACATTCAGAATGTTGAAGATATTATTGCCAAGGAAAGGGCAACTTTGAATAGGTTAATGGATGGTTGTGAAACATCATCATAGACCACTATAGAGTTAGACATAGAAGTGACAAGGATATTAGCTAAGATCAATGTATTGGAGAATGAGAAGGAGAGAGTACAGAACAGATTCAATTTATAGAGGAATTTCATTACTCTAAAGCTATCAATACTTGAGGCACATCTGACAGATTTAGAAAAGACTACAGATTCATTGGCTAAAGGCTTACCCATAGACTTGAAGAATGCTAAAACTACATCTTTTTCATTGAATGGATTGATTCATATAAGTCAGATTTTGTTTAAGACATGGAGCTCTGAAGTGAAGATTTTGGAAGATTCCTTCCAAGACATTCTAAGACTTGTGATCAAGAAGTGATACTTATTTGTATGCACCTTTGTCATTGTTGTCAAAGGGAGAGAAGAGAAGAGAGAACAAAAAAAATGATGAATGAAGAAGAGAAGAGAGAACTATATATATATATATATATATATATATATATATATATATATATATATAAAGAAAAGAAAAAAAAAGAGATAAGGAGAAGAAGTGGAGATAGTTTTGTTGGAACACTTAGTATTTTTTGTTAAGTGTTGCCATCAATGCCAAAGGGAGAGATTGTTGGCAAGTGATCAATTTGGGTAATGTGATTCAATTTTTGGTTGTCATTTATGGCAACACATCTAGGTGTAAGATCGATTGTTTTGAAGTTGAGTTTTTGTATGTCCAAAATCAACTAAGTACAGAAACAGAGATATAGTATTGTTTTGGATGTTGAAGATAGATATCGATGAATTAAGGCATGCGAGCTTAGTGAAAGATGGTATGGAGTATGTCTGACATACACCTAAGATTGATTTTTATTTGGTTAAGTTTATGATGAGTTATGAGGATTTGAAGACTGACAGACAGCAAAGAACAATGATACATAGCAGTTGGACAACAATGAAGAATAAAGGAGCATGAATTGGACCCCTAGAAATCGAAGACATTTTTTTTTTTTGATAGTCTACACTTTGACTATGCAAGAGTGTCGAATGTACATTTAATGTTTACTATATTAATTGTATTATGTAATGAAGGCTGACTTGACAATGTTTGTAATATTTATTCTAAGAGCCGACGTAGTGAAGTTGAAAGGATATATATGTAAGATCTTTTTGGTAATGATTGAGAGTTGTGAAAAAGTGAAGGATATGCAGAGCAGACATGCAAATGGAAGAGCAGAGAATGACAGAGCTATAAAGGAACTATCAAAGCATTTGTGATGCTTGTTTTTGTTCATCACTGATAACCTTTTGTAATAGAATTACATTGTAAGAGCTGTAAGCTCATTGGCCCCTAACAGGGTGTTGTGAACCTTTAACAAGGTTGTTATTCCTTTAACAAGGAAATGTACTATGTAATATTCAGCTCCTAACAGGTCTAGGTCTCCTAACAGGGACATTATACTTTAGTGCATGCTTGTGGGTATCATCCCCACCAGGGTTTTCCCTTGGCTAGGGTTTCCTTGTAAAAAAATCATGGTGTTATGAGTTCTGTGTTATTTTCTTATGTTCTTTCCTTTACTGTAATTGTATGGTTAATGTTCAAGTGGTTAAAGAATTTAAATAACTATTATAATACTGATTCACCCCCCCTCTCAGTATTATCCAATCCTAATAGATGTCATATAATGCAAGGTTATATCAATCACTCCCTATTCCTAATAGGCCATGGGAGAGCATCACTATGTAATTTATGTTAGGGCTTCCTAAAACTTCAAGAGGATTTGATGACATCTTTGTCATAGTTGATAGATTCAGTAAAATGTTTCATTTTGTTCCACGTAAGTGCACAAATGATGCGTCCTACATTGCAAGGGTTGTTCTTCAAACAGGTTATTAGAATAAATGGACTCCCTCTCAACATACTTACAGATAGATATTCTAAATTTGTGGGCCACTTTTGGCAAACTTTATGTAAGAATTTGGGAACTCAATTGTCCTTTACATCTTCCTATCACCCCCAAACTAATGGCCAAACTAAATTTTTGAATAGGTTCTTTGGGAATCTACTGAGGTGTCTTACTAAACAAAAAGGTCAAGCATGGGATATGTTAATTAACCAATATGAATATGCATACAATGACTCTATTAATTGAAGTACCGACAAGACTCCTTTTGAGATTGTCTATGGCATCCTGCCAAGAGTGATTTTGGAACTCAGAGATCTCTGTAATATGGAGAAGAGGAGTTTCCAAGGTGAAGAATTCACCATCAAAATGAAAGACATCCATGATAGGGTAAAATCAACTCTTCAACAAAGTGTAGATAAGTACAAGTCCAAAGCTGGTGTAAGAAGAAGGGATGTATAGTACAAGGTTGGAGACTTAGTCATGGAATATATGAAGAAGGAGAAACATCCCAAAGGTCAACCTACCAATTTTCTCATGAAGAAGATTAACCATTACCAAATAATGCATAAATTTGGACCCAATGCTTATGAAATTGAGTTTCCCCTGTGCCTTGGTATTTCTCCATTTTTTATGTTTCTCAATTGTTTCCTTTTAAAGGTTTTGTTGTTGCAGGAGATCCCACAGGTACAAATATTGTAGGTGAAGACAATGACTGGATCAAAGATCTCCCACCAAGTAAGCCAGTTCAGTTGGAGTGTATTTTAGACACCAAAGTAGTCAAGAAGACCAAGAAGGGGACTTACAAATAATACCTTGTCAAGTGGAATGGATTACCTGAATCATATTCCACTTGGATGAGTGAAGTAGATGTTTTGAATCATATGACTTATGTTGTAAACTTAGTTCCTCAAGGGACTTGAGTTTTTCTTTCCCCGGGAGTATGGTGTAGGAGAACCTAAGTAACTAGTGATTCCTAGGGTAGATTTTTGTGTCTTGGTACTTCCCAAAGTTGGAATAAGGTCTGGTGAGACCATTCATAATGTTTCATGATTTGTAATAAGACCTTAGTTCCAGTATGGTGTTTGTAACCTACTTGGTCAACTATGGTCAAAGATCACCCAAGATATGTAAAAGGGTGTATATCATGTTTTCTTCTTCTCTTATACTATATTTGATCCATTTTTAATATTTTAGGGTGTTTCTATAGGTTAGATGCACAAATTGTAAAAGATGTAAAAGTTGTCAAAAAGTTTCTATGTAACTTTGACAACATTTTGTGCAACTTTTGGTCCAATGGCCAACTAATTTGAAAATAAATTGGAATCAGTTGGGATAGGTCTAGGATGATTTTTTGAGACCTTTGGGTTGATTGGAGATGTAACTCAAAGATATGGTCAGAAATTGAATGAAATTCCTTTTGGTTCTTGACAAAAACACAGTTTTTCCTATAACAGTGCTTTACATAGACTAACTTTGATTGGACTAGATTCAAAATCTATTTTGGATTATAGGGATATGAAATATCTTTATTTTGGGTCTGGTCTCATTCATTTTTTTCTGTGAGGAGGGAGATCCATAACGATTTGTATAAGCTGGGTTGAAACCCTAAGCATCTAGGGTTTTGCTACAAAATGGTGTATAACCCTTCATTGCACCAGTGAAAAAATATCAGTCTTGAGGTAATGAAGGGTCTAGGTGTATTCTATAATATTCCAGAGGTCTCGAACTAGGAGAAAGAGGATTCAACTGTAAAATTTGTAAACTAATTCTAGGCATCCCTATGTGACTAGCCATAGATAACTAAGTATTTGTGTACATAGGTATGTACCAATGTGTTAGACACAATTTGAAGGTGGATTTGGTGATTTTGGAAGTGTGTAGACATATTCCAACCATTGTTAAGAAGAAGAAAAATGATTTTCTTGTAATTTTTTGTAAATGTGCCTAATTGGGCCTATTAGCTCTATTTGAGACTTAGTACTTTGACCATTCAAAAGATAGGATCCAAGTCAGGGAATAAGGGACGTTTCATGTCTTGATAAATAATATCTTGAAGTGGTCTTAGTTTGGGAAGTGTTTGGGATATTTTAAAGTTATGTCCAGAAAGTATTTGAGAAAGGGCTACTAGGATTAGGCCTAATTGTGTACAAGTAACCCTTGTGATTTTTGGGTGTGAAAAAGGGAACTTGTTTCCTCATACTTGAAGTCTCTAAGGTCTATAAAAGCAATTAGTAAGTATCTAAAACTCGTATGCATTCAAATGGAGTTTTGTGTTGTTTAGCCAATGGAGACAAGAGTGGTTGCATCAATATTCAATGTGAGAAGTTGTATCTAACAAACTTGGGGTTGATAAAAGGCTCATCCTTGGTAAGAAAAAATATGATACCAATTTCCTAGGGTAAAGTTAAGTTTGGTTAGACTAGGGATAAGTTGGATCCTTGTGAGAAATTGATACAAAGTAGGACCTAGTTTGGTATATTGTGGATTGAAAACCATTAGACGTCTATGTGTATCTGCATCAATTGGAAATGAGCCTCGGGTTGCAAGTACATAGTAGTGATCTCCTATTTTATTTTGTAATCATACTATATACATCAATGAATTATCTTTGTGGGAATGTATTCTCCATGGTTTTTCCTAGTTTGGGTTTTCTACATATAAAATCTTGGTGTTCATGTGTTGTTGGTTCTATTCATTACTTGTTTACTATTTCATGTGGTGAATGTTAAAATTAGTTATTGAGTTTTGGTTAATGTTTATTCACCCCACCCCTCGTCTCAACATCTCAAGTGTGTTCAACATTTTTTAATATTGTTCTATGGTGTCATTTATTGTATCTACTATATATTACATGATGTGTAAGATAGATATCATATGTAAGAGTATGTTCGCCATTGAGTTACATCTAGATCTTTGGCTGGTGATACTCCTATGAGAAGGTTTCTCTGCAAGTATATTGTAATTTATTATTGATTTCTAAATAATATATTGGACGGATTTTGGAGTGTGATATTTTTCTCCTAAAAGGGTTTTCTCATGCAGGGGTGATAGGTAGGATGGGGTATAGATATTAGACAAGTGGTTCTTGGTTTCTTTAAGGTACTGTTCCACCAAGTGACCCCAAGTGCCAATAGGCCTTTAACCTATCACTTTGACTTCCCCCAACTCCATTAATATTCTAGGGATTCAAGATGACTCCAAATGTTTCTCCAGCAATTCTTCAACGGTTCTTGAAGTCCTACTCCATGATCTTATCACCAATCCTCACTTTAGGCTCCCAATCCTTGTAGCCCTAACCAACGAGTATAATCAACATAACTTTTTGGTTTTGCAAAACACTCCAAAAACCAAGTAGAGATTTAAACACCAATTCCATATTACACCACATATTTCAAGATGAGGTATTACTATTTCGGAAAACTTCACTTAAAATCTGCAATGTTCACTAGCCCAAACTCCTAATTAGGCCTCCAATTACAAAGGAAGTACCATTTCTATCTGCTAACCCATTATTCCACTTGGTACAAAGTCTTATAATGGTCCAAAACTAAGTATTATCATATTATTTTTCCAATACCATGTTTCCATATGGGGTTTCTACCATACCCTCACCAAATTGCTCCAAAAAATTAGGGCCTTCTAGTTTTAACCCTTCCACTCACTTCCAGGAACCAAAAAAAGGTTCTACACCATTTAATCAACATTTAAATACAAAATATCCAAGAAAATATCCCCATCCTTAAGGCAAAAATCCTGTTGCTACACTCTAGCAAGCAATTTCATCAATTTTCCTTCACTCTTCTCGGTGATCACCTGTCTCGATCTATCCAACTAGATAATATATGTTATAATTATATTTTACATATCATAATGGAATAATTACATGAGAATCAGAGTGTTTTCATTCATGGAATGATCCATTTCATTGCAAAAAGACCAAACTATCAAGTTAAAACAATGACTTTGAAAGACCAGTTAGCGCCAATGATAAAGTCAGATCAAATAAACTTCTAGAACATCTAAGATTATTTGAAATTGTGATAGTAATATCCCTAATACATTATAAACAAAAATCTAACTTATAGGAATTCAAATCATGCAAATAAGTCCGTACATTCTCCTTGTAAACCCCGTACAATGGTCTCCCTTTGCATTATAAGGACTCCTATTGAATTAACCAACCATATTAGATTGGTTGGATGTACTATTTAAGCCTAAAAAAATCTAAATCAACGTTCCCTCCTAATTGCACTTAACTGTTGGAATTCAAATATTTGAATTTCCAACTTACAAATTATTGCTTATTTCATCTAATTAACTCTTCCAACTGTATGGATTCAATTCCTAATTTATCCTAGGACCTAATTGACCCAAACTAATCAACTTAGACCCATTTTGGAACTATTTTTCACCCTTACACCAATTTTGATCCTAAGTCCTTTGCTAGGACTTCTGGGAATTATTACATTTTTATCAAATTGCTCATTACATATTGCCATTATAGGCTTCAAAAATATCCCAATTTACATTTAGGGATGTTGTAGATCCTTTCCCTTTATTAGGTCTCATGGTGACCCTAGGTATCTTCATAAGTGCCCATGCACCATTTTCCCTACATAAATCACTATGTTGTGGTATTAATGCTATTTTTATGTTTTTTCTATAAAGTTTATCTAACCATTGCAAAGATATGAGAAATGTTTTACATAACTCTCCTCCCAACAGTAATATAGGAATTTTTTATATTTCCTTAATTTCCTTACACTAATATGACAACTACTCAAGTAACATCCTTAGTGGTTAATATAGCTTTTCATAGTGAGGTTGCAACCAAGAAATTACACATTGATTTGGATAAGTTGCAAAGGGACCATATATTGTTATTATTATAACATAATAATATTCAATCCTTTCTTCCTCCTTAAACTATGGAAACACCTCTATCTACTCCTTAAAAATATTAGTAGATACATTTATGTAGATTAAATAATCTCTATCTTTGACGATAAATGAAATAAAAGAATAATTTAAACAAAACAAAGATGTAGACACAATAGTTGTAGAGGATGGAAAGAAAAGGGTTGTAAATATAGTTGATGACATAATTGGCCATAAGATATACTATATTATCCATTGGATGAATGACATTTGAGGTGGATACAAAATTTTGAGAAATATTTATATAAGGTATATGTAAGATCAACAAATCTTGAAGGAGATTTTAATTATTTGGACTCCTGAAGTGTTAGCTTTAAATTAAATCTATAAGAAAGCTATATATGATCCTAATGCTCTAAAAGGACTAGAAGATACCAACAAATTCATTGGCTTATCAAGGGAGATCACGACTTACCAATCTAGGTTGGAGTGATAATTGAAGAATAATTTGAAATCATTTGAGATATTGGAAGAAGGAATGAAGTCCAAAATTTTGGAAAAAAATGGTATTATTAAGTCTTTTGATCAATAGAATAATTAATTTAGTATTATTATACCTTATTTATGCTCATTTGTATGCTAGTGGAGAACTAGATAAAGCCCTTTTAAATAAAATTATGGATGAGTTAATAAAGTTGGAGTCAAGTCTTGACAACTTCAACAAAGAGACGAAAATGGTTTTGGATGCAAAGTATACTACCCACACTAATAATATTTCTAAATTTTTAGAATTTTAATGGCCTTAAAAGGGGGCTTATACTTCTTCAATGGAATTACAATGAACAAATGTCATATCAGATCACCAATTAGTTATCAATTTTTTTGCATCATCTTTCAGCCCTCGACTTGAAATTTTTCTTCTTTGGTAATTTTAATTTTAGTTTCTTATTTAGTGGTATCAATAGCTTTTTGGCTCTAGAAATGTAACTTGGGGAACTATTTTATAATGATTTTTTGTATTCATTTTGTTCAAACAAAATTGTGATTGTCAAATGTAACATGTGACACATGGATCATGAGTGTGCATGTTGTATTTGCCTATTTAAGGGCACATGAGCCTCATTGTAAAGGATCCTAGGAATTCTTATTTTTTGTGTGTTGGAATGACTATGGAATGTTGGGACTGAGAGGGGAGGGGTGAGTCAGTACCACAAAAATTTGTATAACTTAAACTGTATACTGTTGCTATTGTTTACCGAATTCAATAACTTGAAATAAAACTAATATAATTCTTATAAAACATAACATCAAACCATTCAAGTAAATGAACTCATAACTCCATGATTTTTTTACACAGAAATCCTTGATTAGAGGAAAAAAATGTGATGGGGATGACACCCACAACCTTCACTAACTATAGTATAAAGGGTTCTCGGTTAGAGCTTACATAGTTTAGCCATTTTGATAGATTACCCAGTTAAGAGTATACAAAGACTTGTTAGGTCTACCTGGTTAGAGTATTTTTCAATCTCTACACTTGGAGATGTACCCTATTAAAGGTTTTACAAATATCAGATTGGTTAATATCTACTTAGTATTAGTATTTCTAGCTCTCAATACAATAGTATTAACAACTTATAAATGTCTGCTATTTTGCATCAATTACAAATTATGATCAAATTCTATGTGCTCTAAAATACTGTGTTACCTCAATTACAATCTGTAACACTGCTTGGATATGCTCTGTTGTAGCAAGATATCATCTCAGTGCGCTCTACTCTTATTTATGTTCTTCAATAATAGCCTTCTTTGTACTTTGTCTCTTTTCTCCTCTGTCATCTTTTTTCTGCTCTGTAAATCATCCTTTAAGTATAAGATTTATTGTCTCTTAATCTTATGCATTAGTTCGTTGATAAATTATTTTGACTATTAGATCTTCTTTTCCGCTTGATGAATATGACACTTTTACCTTGGTACTTGGTGCTTTTCTTGGAAATAAAAATCTTTGATTAACTGCTTAATCTTCTCCTCAGATCTTTTCTTTGAATTATCTCAATCATTGATCGTGTAACAAACTCATCTTTGTGCATTGTAGAATCACAATTAATGTTGTATCAATTCATTAAATGTGTCCTTGTCACTTTACAATCACTTAAGTCACTCGGTAGAGTAACTTCTCTTTTCTCGGTTGACTTGCTCTTTCAGTACTCAGTAATTGTCAACTTAGTGTACCGTCTGTGCGCTCGGTGTTTGGTAAACTATGTGCTCTTGATGTAGTATCTACACTTTACCGACCTCACTTCCTTGCTCAGTGTACATTACCGACTTCTCATATATTTACTTTTATGCTTTTCACCAATTGAATCTTCTGACTCATATGACTTTGACTTAACTAATGACAACAAAATATTCTATAGAGATAACAATCTCCCCCTTTGACATTAGTTTGGCATTTTGACAAAAAATTCAAAGTCATCAAAACTTATTAACTCCCCCTTGGATGTTACTCTTTATACAAAATATCTACATCTCTTCTCCTCTTTTTTCTTTTTCACATATATACTTTTTTTGTATTTTGTATTCTTTTTTCTTTTTTATTTTATTTTCAGAACTATCTATATTTCCCCCTTTTTTGACAAAAAGTCTCAACAATAAAACTTAAATATCAAAATTATGTTTGTACCTCTATTGTAATCCGTCTAGTACAGTCTCTCAAGTATCTCGAAGATTTTTTAATATCACAATATGTTCATTGATATCTATCGATAGATCAACTATGGTATCCAGGGTGCTAACCTCTAGAAAACTTGCTAGTTCTTTTCCTTTCTTTAGGTGTATCTGCATTGATTGCATGTGGGGAATAACTAGTGCTTGCATCTCAAAAAAATCTAGTCTCATCTTGTCTTCCTCCTATCTCAATGAGATTTGAAATCCCATGATTTCTTGTATCTTTGATTAATGTATCTGGAATTCTCTAGGCTCGGTAGTTAGCATTGCAAGCTGCTCAGTCAACTCTTTCTCGGTATCTGCCTCCTTCTTAATATCCTTGGTAAAATTAGAAATAATACAGACTTTCTAAAATAATGAAATTAGACTAAAATTATTCTTCAACTTTGGAACATAGCTCAAAAAGAGTTACCTTTGCTATAGCAATGTTCAGTAGTAGGTCCTCCATCAATTTCTTCTCCATTGATGTCGTGAATTTTCAACATATAATCTGTCATGTCTTTGTTCGTTCCTTTGATTTATTGGACTAGAGTTCCAACTTGGTCTAATAATGGCTCCAACTCATTAATGGTAACTTTAGAAATAATCTCCTATAAAAATTCCTCAACATCTTCTAGAATATTTACCTTTTTCTTCTTCAGCAATAGCTTTTCTTGTTCAACTTTTCTTCTAACTAACTTGGCATAGATATCCAATTCCTTAGGCTTCATTTTGTTAGGGTCTCATGCTGGTATTATGATAGGGTCACCCAAATCATTTATTTACTTCCTTTTCTTACTCGTATTCTTCTCACTCAATTTTTTCTCTCCAGTAGAGCGTTTAGAACATGATGTCATTGTTGCATCTGGTGATTCGGTATGTGGTAGAAGTGTTCCAAGATTTTCTTGCACTTGCTCAACTAAAGAATTAACTTGCCCTAGTCTACTTAGGATCCTAATTCACTCCTAGAATCCACTAAAGTCTTAATTCTTCACCCTAAGACTATTATAACTCCACACTAAGAGTTAGTTTCTATGTGCTTAATCTTGAAAGATTTTCACCATTGAAAAGTACACCTTGTCTCTATGCTTCCTTGGATGATTCCAAGCTCAAACTTTCCCAAAAATATTTATAAGTGCTAAAAAGTTCATGTTAAACATTAAGAAACCTATTTGGAATCCTACTACTCCCATTTTAATAGGTCTTCAATCCCTAAGTGATCGAGTTCCACCTTCACACTGCTTTTGATACTAATAGGCCTAATAGCCCAATTAGCCCTATCCAGAGGTTTTTTATGGATTCTTGCTAAAAAATTTAAGACAACCCTTAAAAAAATTTAGGATTCAAATACCCTTTTCAAAGAACTCAAGGATTTTCAAGGTTTTAGCTCCACAAGTTGTCCGTACACCACTGTCTTGAAAAGTAGGTCTTTTGGGCTATTTTCAAGGATTGTCGGCTACACACTGATTTCTTGATGAAAATGTATCAAGATGGATTATACAGGACCTAATCTCGTAGGAGGGGTTCATTTATAACCTAAGGCTTCTGGAAAACCACTTGGTTTCTTTCTCTCACACACACCTTTGCTATGGCACTTATTTATTGCTTTGTGACACTCCTATCCAAACAAACCTTGCTCTCCTAGGGCATAAATTTAAAAATAGAAGCTCAACTCTTGAGTACCTCTCCTTGAATATTTACACTATACATAGGCTCCCCTAAAAAATCATCCACCCTCAAGAGTTTCCCACGGTTGGATTTCATGGGGGAGCCACGAAAACACACACTACTCTAGACTGAACCAGCAGACTCCCTAAAACTTAGCCAATTTACAAATGCTAACAAATAAAATCTACGGTACTTGCACAATGAATGAAAAAGTCTTAAAAATAACTACTAAAAATAGATCCAACACTACTTTAATCAATTCAATCCATCTAATCACTCTGAAACTTAAAAACTCATCGACTGTGCTAAAAACTAAAATTGCAGAGCTTCTATTCACTTCAAAACCTTGCTTACATTCAATCTACCTCAGGAAATGAGGCCTCAGGAATCTTAGGATACCTCTTCCACCATTTTAGGCCAATATCATTTATTTTTCACCTCCATCTTGAAGGGAATCCAAATGTTGTCTATGTTGCATGCAACATTGCAACAATGCAAAATGTTGTCATGATAACATTGTAGCATCTTTTACATAAATGCTTAAAAATAACTTTTATGACCTCTACTATGCTTAGTATGAGGAATATACATCATTAAGGCATTTTTAGGCACTTTCCCAATCCTAGCTAACTCTAGGATGCATTAAGACTCATTTTCCTTACTCAAACCAAAACTAAGCATTAAAGAAAACTAACTAGAATAGGTTGGATTTGACACTAACTATCAATCCACCTAGTAACACACCTTGAAAGACCTACTAAATTCAAAATGAAACACACACTAACTTGGCTAGGGTCAGTTACAAGCAAAAACATTTTAGGTCTTAGAGGATAGCCTAGGTGCTCCTGCACTAGTATGGCGACCGACTATGCTCTCCTCTGCTTTCACTTCCTCTTGTTGTTTTGTTTCTTCTTTCTTTGCATCCTTGTCTTTTTTATTTGATTCCTGTAGCATTTATTTTTTTGTATCTTGTGGCTTGGGATCATTCAGAACATTTGATGTGTTGGTCATTGGTGTTTTAAGCTTATGTCCTTCAGTTTCGATTGGATCTTCCAAATCTGTATCCTTCTTGTGTTCAGTCTTGGTAGCCTAAGGCTTATCAACATTTACATTTCATGTATCAACTAGTGTATCAGTTGCCATAACTTGTGTACCATTAGTGGTACCAATCTGCATAGTAGAATAACTTTGTACTTGTACCAATACGTGATCAGTACTTTGCAATGGTGCAACATCTACAGCTCCATATAATCGATGTCTGGTACTTGATAGTCCATTACATTTGCATCCTTTGAAAACTCCTTTACAAGATCAATATCCTCTTATGCATCTTCAATGATTACTTCTACATTATCAATGGTAAGATCAATCATATCTATCTGGCATCTTCTTTCCTTTATTTGCTCAGTGATGGTTTCACTTTGATTCTTTGTTGCATTAGGCTTCTTGATACTAGATATGTCAAATATATCTCTCCATTTTGCATCAAGTTCCCTATCTACAGAGAGTATATCTCCATTCATGATTCTTAGGGCTCTTCCCTTGACTATAAATCTTCTTGCACATTTTTGTAGTGCTTCACTAATCTCAGATGGTGCTAGGTCAGGAACAATATGTACAAGTGACCTCTCTCTCATTTCCCTTTCAGCATTAAGTGCATGCTTCCATTTAGCATCAATCTTATTATATAACTCATTTAGTATCTTACTTGCTAGCTCGATTGGATTCAATCTATATCTCATCAGTATTATCAACATGGCATCTTCAATATTTTTCTTGTCTTCATCATTCCTTTTCTCATACTTTTCTTGCCTAAATGCTCCAAGTCTTCCTATATTCTTTCTTTCTTCCAAAAAATCATCTAGACTTCATGGAACTCTTGAAATTTTTTCTACAGGTGTAGACTTAGCTTCCTTATCTAATTCAATTTCACTATCATCCTCAAGTCTTATCTCCCTTCGTGAACTTATAGTTGGTTTTCCTCCTCGGGTTCTCCTATAATTTTTTCCTTTCGGTTGAGAAATTACAACTCCCTTTTCCTTCAGTTTCACTGAAGATCTGGTGTCTCTTCCAGGCCTCTCATTCACAGTGAAGTTACAAGTGCCAGATGCTTTTCACCAACAATAATATATTTCTCTTCATTTGTTTCCTTAGCACTTGTCTCATCCACTCTTAATGTCTTAGATATAATATCAATCATTTTTTATGTTTTCTTGAGTGCTTTAGGTATCACAATGTTCTGCTTATTTCTTACTTTCACTTATTCATAAGTGTCATACCTCTTAGCTTTGGAATCAATAGGTTTATTAATTAGTGCTTCAATCTATTGTGATCCAATATCTATATCCAGTTCATAACTTGTCAATTGTATCCATTCGGTTCTAGGCTCAAAAACCTTGATAATACAAGTGTCAGTTTCAACCTCAAAACATATATTATCTTGATACTTTGCAACCAGTTGAGGTGGTATCCTATACCTCGTGTGCATTCTTTCTTGGAAGTTCAAAAAGTAATCAGACATGATAGCATCAAAATTATCTCCCAAACTCTGTATATACTCATTTTTTTAATAAATAATAGGTCTTCCGGGGATCCAAACTACATCTCCAATGGAGGGAAATGAATTCTGACAATAGAAGAAAATACATACCAATAATGAACCAAACTTTAGTGTATTAGTCTTTTATTTCATGATTGTGTTCATATTATCTTCCAATTGCTTCAGAAAGATTTCAAATACATCCAATTTAAGCCCTTTCTTTACTAGCTTGTATGCCAAATCCACTACTCCGCATGGTACAATATCCACTCGGGATGATTGGAACACTCCGTATGATAAGATATTACGATCATACCGTAACTCGGGGTCTATCACTGTGGATATTCTCATCCCTCTTCCATCCCATTGTGCTTTAGTGAGCTCGGTGAGTTTACCCTTGTCTACTTTCTTAGTGGCCTTGGGCTTGTCTCTGATGGGGAATCCATTGATGATATGCAATATTTCCTTAGTGATCTTGTTAGGTTCATCCAACCACATGAATTAGTCATGTACTAGGCTGAGTACCATTCTTATCTATTTTGTCTTAAAAACCCTTAGTAAGTGAACAACGTGTGTCAAACCTTTCGCTTCTAGGTGAATATGCTTGTCCTTCACTTTCCCATTCTTGCACAACCTGTTAAATGATGTATCTATCTCCACTTCGCACAAATACTCAATCTTGCAATGTATAAATGTGCGTACATCCTTAATTAATATAACTCTCAACGACATCAAAGATAGGTCTCCCGTCATATCTATTTTGGTGGCTATAGCTAGGGGTAATTTGTATTTTGGATTCATTGGTTCTACTTCCTTCACAATTGTAGGTGTCTGTAACTTTGGTGCCATGTATGCCTTCAAATACTTTGACTAAACAAACTAGGGCACGTTTTGATAAACCACGACTTTGAAAACTCAACTTGGAAAATATCTCAAATGTTTCTTAAAACTCTTGCAAAAATTTAGAAATACCTCGTAGTCGCTTGAATTCGCTCGGGATAGTCGCTCTGCAAATGTGCTCGATGTTCTTTTGTAAATGTTAGGTTCAAATGATTTTCAAAATGACCTATTTATACTTTTTCCTCGATTAGGGTTTCCAATCGCTCTATTAATGTGCATTAAATGTGCTTGTCAGGTGCCTTTTAACTTTATACCGACCGCATAGTTACTTTGCTTGACCAAGTTTAAAAAAATAACTATATATAACAATATTCATCCAAAACTTATACAACTTATCCAATTGCATCTCAATATGTTGATATGGATCTCAACTCTATTTCTAGGAACTGAAGTAGGATTTATTATAAGCATATAGTTCCTACATACCTCTCACCGAGTAGGTGGAGCTCAGTGCAACCAACTCAATAGAGATGGTGCAGTCTGTGCTTCCGAATGATGTCCCTTCATCTTGAGTCTTTCTCCTCCAGGTTTTGTTCATTTGTTCTCGGATTTCCTCAATAGTAGTAGGGTATTTTACTTCATATTCATCTTCAGTCGGTGCATCACCTCGGTATCTACAATTCCTCACAATATGTCCTACCTTATGACAATGAAAACATGTCATGCCAGGATATATCCACACTCTTTTGTTGTTCATTCCATGCATCAACATGCAGTTTGCAGCAATTTTTCCATACCTTCCACATGATAAAAATGAAATTCTTGTATTATAGTCCCATGGTATAGAAATGTCTACTCAGTTTTTTTTAGCATTCTCTCGGTTAGGCTTCCAATTGTCATTTCTTTTCTTTATTCTGCACTCTTCAACTTTGTGTCCAAACTTATTACAATTCTTGCAGTAACCATCAAACTTAGGTTTCCTTGTGTTGTTAGCAAGATTAGTTCTGGATTCAAATGCTTGATGTCTATACCGATTGCATCTAAAAGAATAACTATCAAAATTAGGTATACTCGGTGATTTACCTTTCCTACTCCTGCAGACATTAGCAGTATGTTCGGGCTTCCCATAGTAATTGCAACGTGGCTTCTTTTGTCTTGGTGGGGATGTGGTACTTTCATCTCTCTGTGCTTTTGATGATTCTCCTTTCTCGGTGGTGCTTTCTTCTTTGAATCCAATACTTGTTTTGTCATTTCTTTATTTCTGATTCTTGAATTGTTGATCCGTAGATTTCAGTGCTTCTTCCTTTCTTTTCAATATTGCATTTGCATCTTTCTCAGCTTTCAATCTTTGATCCATTCTTTCAATTTCAACTTTCAGTGCTTGATTCTCAAATTCTTTTCTGGTTTTATCTTGATTTGCACTCAGAAGTTGATAGGTAATGTCATAGTGAACTTGTGTCATTCTCATGTGATCTCATTGTCTTTTTCCAATAACTTCATTTCAACTTGTTCTATAGCAATCCTCTTTCCTTCAATCAATTCAGTCATTCTTATCATGTTGGTTTCAAGATCTATCTTCATTAAGTCTAACTGCTTGTTATGTGTATAATTCTTTTCCATTAGTTCTTTTATAGTTGTATCAGATTCATCAGTAACACTGCCTTCAAATGTTGTTTCAAGTATATCAACTTGTTCTTGTGTAACCTTTAGTTCATCATAAATTTTTAGTCTAACCCTTAGATATTTCTCAAGTTTCTTCTTTAGATCAATGATTAACTCTCTTGCACCTTCCAACTCAGATTCAAGACCATCAATTCTTTTGAATTGCCTAAAACTTTCCATGACTAGGATATTTAACTCTCAGGTGGTCAAACCCTATAAGTCAAGAGTATAAGCTCTGATACCGATTGTTGGAATGACTATGGAAAGTTGGGACTGAGAGGGGAGGGGTGAATCAGTACCACAAAAACTTTTATAACTTAAACTGTATACTGTTGCTGTTGTTTACTGAATTCAATAATTTAAAATAAAACTAACATAATGCTTATAAAACATAACATCAAACCATTCAAGTAAATGAACTCATAACTCCGTGATTTTTTTTTACGTAGAAATCCTTGGTTAGAGGACAAAACTATAGGAGGATGACACTCACAACCTTCACTAACTGCAGTATAAAGGGTGCTCGGTTAGAGATTACATAGTTTAGACATTTTGATAGCTTACCTGGTTAAGAGTATACAAAGGCTTGTTAGATCTATCTGGTTAGAGAATTTTACAATCTCTACACTTAGATATGTACTATGTTAAAGGTTTTAAAAATATCATCTCAGTTAAGATCTACCCGATATTGAGATTTCTAGCTCTCAATACAATAGTATTAACAACTTATAAATGTCTGCTATGTTGCATTAATTACAAATGTTGATCAGACTCTATGTGCTCCGAAATACTATGTTACCTCAATTACAATCTATAACACTGCTCGAATTTTCTTTGATGTAGCAAGATATCAGCTCAGTCCACTCTGCTCTTATTTTTGTTCTTCAATAATAGCCTTCTTTGTACTCTGTCTCTTTTCTCCTCTGTCGTCTTTTATGTGCTTTGTAAATCATCCTTTAAGTATAAGATTTATTGCCTCTTAATCTTATACGTTAGGTCGGTGATAAATTATTTCAACAGTTAGATCTACTTTTCCACTCGGTGACTGTGTCACTTTTACCTTGGTACTTGGTGTTTTTCTTGGAAATAACAATCTTTGATTAACCTCTTAATCTGCTCCTCAAATCTTCTCTTTGAATTATCTCGATCATTGATCATGTAACAAACTTATCTTCGTGCATTGTAGAATCACAATTAATGTTGTATCAATTCATTAAATGAGTCTTTATCTCTTTACAATTAATTAAGTAGCTCAGTAGAGTAACTTCTCTTTTCTCAGTTAACTTGCTCTTTCAGTACTCAGTAACTATCAAATCAGTGTACTTTGTGTGCGCTCAGTGTTCGGTAAACTGTGTGCTCTCGGTGTAGTGTATGTGCTTTACCGATGATGAAGGAGCATCCTGGGTGTAAGGGCAATCTTGCATCACCCAAAAATATGTGTTTTCTATTCAATAAGGGCTATTTTGTACAAAGCTGCTATTTTTGGAAACTTGCTATTTTTAGTAAGTTGGCCATTTGAACTTGGAATGTTCTAATTTTTCAGGTGAAGGATCATCTTAGTCATATAAGCATGCCAATTGAGTTTCATTGCCATAGCATATGTATTGGTGAAGTTATTAAGGATTTTCTGTTGAGATTTTAGGGTGCGAAACCTTTGAGCTCAATTTTTAGGACCTTAGAGGCTCCAGATCGAGGTCGAACCCTTAGTTGATTGGCGCTTTGCATGTTAGCCACTTTAGATCGCGATCTCCCCTTTCCGGAAAGTGGTTATAATAGCCAATTGGAGCTACGGTTCAAAATTTATGGCTTCCGAAAGTTGGGCTACCTAATCTCATATTTTGTAAATATTTAAAGCCGACCCTTTTGTAATAAAAGTGAAAAATAATTAAATGCTAAGGGTAGTTGGCCTTAATGGCTAGATTTCTGGAACCTTCTCGGGCGGTGGAAAATTGCCTATTTAAGGAAGGCCCGTAGTCTTTTTTAGGGCAATTCAGGGTGATATTGGAGGCTTTGTCCTACATATTATTGTAAGGGATGCCCATGTGGCTTTTGATATTGTAATTCTGAAGTTTGCAATTCCACATTTGTGGAGCCAATAAGAAGCCAATTTTTTGTTCTTGCAAATTTCTGTTGTTTCTCTCGGTTTCTATTGTGAATTTGTGGTATTAAGGGGAGTCCCCTTCATCAACCGATTTCACTGCCTTGCTCGGTGTACATTTCCGACTGCTCATAAATTTACTTTTATACTTTTCACTGATTGAATCTTCTGACTCACGTGACTTTGACCTAACTAATGACAACAAAATATTCTATAGAGATAACATGGTGGGTATTCTAGTCTTCAACTTTTATGCATGTCATAAGATATAATGTATGAATCTCTTTAAATGAATTTCTACCATAGAAATGTATATCTCAATTAAATTTTATATGAATATCATACTTTAATATGGTTATCTTCATTTTGTAATACAATAAAACTTTTGAATAAATAATAAAGTGTTAATGATTCATCTTTGCAAATGATTGCTCATTTTGATCATTTCTATTTAATAAAAAGATTAAATGCTTTCATGGGCATGTTAGGCGTGTTGTGTTGTGGAATGATTACAAAGTAAGGTCACATTGTTTGTCTTTAGATGGTTAAAATTTTACAAGATAACATAGGTCATTAACTATTGGGATATATCAAGCTTCTATAACAAAATATTTGCATGATCTAGAGACCCTGTAACCATAATGAGCACAAGTTTCATTAACAATTCTTCTTGTGAAGAGCCAAAATGAATTTGAAATGATAGATCATATGCAAGCCAATAGTAATTTATTTGTTAGCTATTTTAGTCTCACATACTAAATCTTAAAGTATAAAAGGACAAGGTGTATTCATTCTTTATTTTGTAAATCACTATTTATGTGTATGATAATTTAATTGTTAGGTATCATTTAATATTCATGGTAAACACTTAATTAGTAAACACTTAGTTAGTAAGCGTTCAAGCACCATGCTTGAGAGACCCACATAAATCAAAAGTAGTTATTAATGACAAAGTGTTCCTCCCACTATTTTTACTCAAAATTCTAAACAAAATTGCAAAGACAAAAAACATGTTGAAGGAGGGAGTCATCAAATATACTTTTCTAAATCTAGCCAAGTAGACATATTATGACTATACTTTATTGTACTATCATGCTTCATTACCACATTAGCTAAATAGTGTGTTGTTACATTTGCACTTCTTTGATAGCGATTAAAACATATTTTTATAAATTATCTTTTAAACTTGCACTTACTCGATAAAAATGATTAAAACATCAATTAAAACAATACATTTTGAAAATTTTATTACTATTAAGAAAATATTATACTATTATCGTATTTTGAAACTGACAAAAAATATAATATCTATATTTACGAAAGTGTCTACAAGACCACTAGAATGCATGGGTCCCGTAGTTTATTTTATAAGTTTAACTTATAGAATACACTATAAGACTTTACATTCTAAAACCAGCCCCTAGCCATAGATCAATTCTAGCCTCCTATTTAACCTCATTATTTATTTATCCCTTAAAAGATCCATCATGCACGAACCTACTATTCTACTATTATTAGTATCAATCCTCCACTTACTTTTCCTAGCTTTCCTTTAAAAGCCCCATCAACACCCATTCCCTCTTAAGAAATAAAAGGTCGATAAGAAATATGGGTCAAATACAAAGCATTAAACACCCATTTATAAACTAAAGCAAGTAAATGAATTGTACTTATTTCTACACATGGTTCTTTGTTGAATGGGGACCCCATTAAAAGTTATGAGAGACGTTTATACAACTCAATCCCGTTCACTTTCATGCTGTAATGACAAAAGTGTGTACAGTTGGAAGGTTAGGTTTGCCTTAACAAATTTCATTTTTTATTACATTTAATTTCCACTATGCATTCATTTCATGTGTCCCTCCCATGTGGATGTCAATATCCCAAGATTCCAATTTTATTCCTTGCTTACGTCACCTCCTCTCATTTCCACACATAAATAACTAAATGATGCTAATACATCTTCCTTCCAAAATTTAAGTTGAAGACAAAGTCACAAACTCTAATTTATTAAGTATTAAATAAATAAAACAAAACTATAATGTTGTAACATTAGGTTTTAGGGCGGAAAATGATTAGAATTGTTCCCATTCTAGTTGGGAAGTGTGCATGTTTTTACACCTCGGTAGGCGCAAAAACAATGATTGAATACAATACGTATCTTTGCAAATGATTATTGTTGTGCTTAACGATAACCTGCATTTTATTAATATGGATTTATTATTATTTTATTAAGAGAGAAGATCATTTCGAAAAACTCTTCTTCACGCGTTCTAGAGGAACATGAGGTGTTTCAAGAGTTAATCGCGGAACACATTTTAGGATTTCATTTTTCTAGTGCATATGTTTAGGAAGCAACATTGTCATTTCTCATTTGTCATTTTTAGGGTTAATTTGGTATTTTTCTAAGATTTTTAAATGAACAGGTCGGATTTTTGAGAAATATTTATTATGGTTTTATTTATTTATTTTTGGTAAGTTGAGTATTTAGATTGTAAATGGTGTTAGTTTGAAACAAGTGTATCAAGTTATGTACCATTATATGATTGATTGAATCTTTGATGTGACTTGTGAAAAGGAATATATTTGTCCATTTATTAGGTGTAAACATAACAACAATTGATCTTTTACAAGTGCATCAAGAGAAATTTCTTGTTGCACAAGAACGTGGTGATTATTGGGCCATGTATATCATGTATGGTGATTGGGTCATCTCCCCTTTTCGGTAGATGGATATTAAATTGAACTTTAATTTCAAGTTTTCAATTTTTGGGATATCATATTGAACTTTGACTTCAAGATTTACAATTTTTTTTTATTTTTTTTTTGTGTTTTCTTTCAATTTTTTAATAATGTAGAAAAATAAATTATACTTCTTATTTAAATTAATTGAGGATGAGCTTTTCCCATGTAAATGGGGTTAGAAAGGTTGATCTTTCTTGCAACCCTTGTGCTAGTGTGGCTTGGCAGAATGCAGTTGAGGGCTAGATCAAAGCTAACTTTGATGGGGCCTCTAGAGGCAACCCAAGGCATAGTGGCATTGGATGTGTGTTACATGATCATAATGGGAAGATCTTAAAAGAAAAATCAGAATTCATTAGGGAGACAACAAACAATATCACAAAATTCAAAGCCACCCTACTCGAATTAAGATGGGGTCTAGAAATCAATGAATTCACCTTGAAGGGGATTCCTTGATAATAGACAACACCATTTGTCAGAATTTTGCTCCTAACTGGAAGATAAACAGATGGCTAACACTAATTCATAATTTGATCAAAAGGTTTAGAGAATGTAAGGTTACACATGTCAATAGGGAGGGCAACTCTATTGTGGATGAGTAGGCGAAAAAGGCATCTGAGTCAATGAGAGTTTAAAGGCATGAGTTTCTCTCTCCTTAAGTCACATGGGACATCAAAACACAAACTTGGAGATATGAGGCCATCACTATTAACAGTGAGTATTGTCCTTGAAGCATGAATGTTAATAATCACATTATGTCATTCTTATATCTCAAAAAGGACAGTAAGATTTGGGGCTTGTGTCAATGATTTGGATGAAGTGATGAATTAAGGTGGTAATAGGTACTTTGGTGTGTTGGTCGATCATGGAAAACACACATATTAAACTATATCTAGCACACATTGGAAATATGCTCATGGGGGAATTCCTTTCTTGTCACCTCAACCTCTAATAATTGTGGACTTAATGGCTTGATGAGACAGATAGGTAGAAAGTCGTGATATTTTTATAGGTAAATACAAGATTAATGTGTGTGTAAGGAAAAAGACAGGTTGGTATTAACTATTTATTTGTGAAGGTGGTGGCTTGTGACTCGCTTTTCTTTGCAATCCTTGCTAGTTAGTTGTTTAAAATGGACACTTTGATCTTCTTTCTCTAAAAAAAGCATCAAATATCCTTCCTATGGAAAAAATCTCTAAAAAAGGTTGAAGCAAGTCTTCACCTTCAAATATGTAATGGTGATGCATGCGGTTGAAGCAATTCTTGGCAATGAGTTCCTAGAGACTACGAACATGTATTGGGTAAATAGTGATATCTCAGCTATGTTTGTGACATTTTTGCTCAAAGTGGGGGAATTGTTGGTCTTTGTGAAAATACTATGTCAAAATCTTGTTGACTCACATTTATTGGGTAAATTAGATGATTTCCTTGCCATTGTAGATGAAAAGAAGCTCATTTTATTGCCTAAATATTATTATGTACTGAAGCATAAAGGAAGAGTTGTGATGAAGTGGTCTTTGGTTTCTTCCCTGGAGCCAACCATCTTTATGAGATGGGAGGAGATTATTGGTGGTAATGTTTCTTTTTTGAAGAAACTAATGGGTTCACTTGCCACATGTGGTTACAAGACTACATGAAACTCGAAGAACTAGTGAAGGGGGAAGATGAGGATTGAGCTTTTTGGATGAGACCAAAGGAGGAGGAAGTTTAAGGTAGTGATGGTCTCTAGGAACAAATGGAGAAAGATGATCATGTTAATTGTTGCCCTAGGTGTCTAATCAAGGTTAGGTCAAGGTCTCTAAAATAGAGTGGTTTTTTGATTGACCACTCTGTCTTTTTTTATTTTAAATGTTATCTTAATAGCTACTTTTAGTAGGGTTCCAATTTCATTTATTTTGAAGAATGTATAGATACAAATAATTTATTATATAATGGCTAGGGGGAATTATTTAGTTGGCTCTATTTCCACCTTAGGGAACTTGATAGTCTTATAATCTATATCTAGTTGGGTTTGTAGTAGTTTGCATTAGGTGTGGGATCTCATTACTAGTTTATTATGCCATAGATGGCTTAATGATACGGTCCAAGTTTTTTTATATCAATATACAAGTGTAGCCCTTCGTTGTTATTTAACGATTAAAAAAATTGAGAATAAGCTTGTAATTTGATTAAACCTTAGATTCTTAAAAGGAGTTGAAATTGAATAATGTAATAGAGGTTTGATTAATTAAGATAGAGTAGAAGAAATGACCTAAAAATGATTATAGATCTTATTCGGTGTCTATATGCATTATTAACTTTGACCTCCTTGAGGCAAATTGAAATGATATAATAAAAAAATAGAAATTAAATTGGACCAATTATCAAGTGCTTGAGACAAAATTATTCTAAAAGTTTTGAAGTACAAGACTAGAATACAACTATAAGTTAGTACTAAGTGTTGACACTACAAATTGTCCAATGCCTATAGCAACATTTTTACTAATTTTTCATCTAAGACTGATTAAATAATTTTATTATTGAATTAGGAGAACAATTCTCTTTTCAACATCTATTTTACTTATTTTTTCTAACTTTTCTCTTCCTTTAACTAAATAATTTAATTAATTTTTCTCATTTCCTTTTAATTAAACAGTTTTAATTATTTAATTGAACCATCTAAATTTCCTCTATTTTGATGATTAAATATTATTTTATTATTTAATCTCTTGATTTATTTTGTAATTAAATGAATACATTTATTTATTTAATTATTCATACCTATTAATAAATAAAAAATTTTTTTTATATATTCCCACTTACCAATTTCCTTTCCCCGCTTGCCATATTCGCTTTTGTTAAAAATAAATAGTCTCTTTTATCTATTTTTACTTAACAAGTAAATATCTAATTATTCATTTTCTTGAAAATAAATAGTTTCTTTATTTATTTTCACTCAAGTCATCCCCCTCTCCACTTAACACACACCTTTCTCCTTCTCTCATCCTCTTCCAAATGTCAACATTGAGTGCCATTCAATTTCCTCTTTTGATCTCTTGACAAATCCCCACCATTGATCAAAACCAATCTATTTTCAAATTTTAGGGAATCAAATCCTTTGAAATTTGAATCAATTATCATCATATGAGATTTTATGAAATCTTGTGCATCTACAAATCTGAGAGCAACAACAATATAATTTTAAGAAGTGGAGAAGAACAATGGAGGTGATTCAAATTTGGTATAATTTTGTGTCCATTTTCATAAATTTTTCCATCAATTTCATTCTCTATTATGTGGGATTATATTTTAGCACAAATATGCGGTTTTATAGTTTCCTTTGACAATTTATTTGCATTTTTTATTTCTAGTCTTACATTCTAGAGAACACAATGTTTATTGTAGTGGATTTTTACATGTTTTCTTTCAAATTCCATGCATCGCTTTCATCCATAAAAAAAATTACGTGTAGCATTTTATAGAAAACAATTGGGCCTCTTACTTCTCAGTCTTATCTTTCAAGAACATTTTACAAATTGAACTTTTTTAGATTTGAAAAGTTATCACAATTTTAATTATGTTGTTGATGTTTTAAAAACTATAGTATTCTTTTGTCCATGAAAAAAATTACATGTAGAATTATGCATAATGGTTTCTTCATGTCTTGTAGACCTCAACCTTAGCTTCCCAAACCTTTTTATGGTTTTCAATTTCATTAAGATTTGTAAAAGTTCTTATGGTTTTAATATTGTTGTTTCAATTGATCAATCCAAGAGTATGTAAGCATTTGATTTTTGAAATTAATGCATTTGATCTATGTTTTTTGGCCACTAATGAAATTAATGTAGCATTTCTTTTATTTGTAGAAGATCTAAAATTGAAACTTGTGACATATGTTTGCAGGTTGTTGATCGTTGGAGAATTTGATGCAAGACATTGAAAGAAGACTATTTTAGAAAACCCTATTTGTTTTGTATTTATTAGATTATAGAACATTTTACTTATAAGGTTAAAGAACATTGTTTGAAGTATTTTGTGTGCTTGCACATTCTATTTATCCCAAGTAATTATGTGTGTATAATATATCCTTATGTGCTCCTGTGAACTTAGGTGTAAGGGAAACTCACAATTTTTTTTAAAAAAAATTTCAATAGGAGTCTTGCTTGAGAACCTCCTAACCCCAAGGTTTGGCCTCAACCACATTTCCCAATAGGGTATATAAAGGAGGAAGAGAAATTTTCTTACCTCAATGAGTGGCCAATGATATTCAAAGGTGACCCACAAGATACTCAATCCCTTGAGACTTTATTGGTGAGGAAAGTGAGAGAATATCTCCCAATATTAGGTTATTATAGACATTCTCTATATTCACAGTAGACCCGAATTATGAGACTTATTATTAGAAGCCTAGGATCCATTGGTTGTTTCTTAGTGTGGTGTAGGGGATGCAGATCATGTTGGCGTATCTTATGTAGTGATGGTACGTGATTTTGGAGATGTAATGATGAGATTTGATTACAGGATGATAAGATATTATGTTGTCATTGATGTCAATTATTGACTTTGTGCTCTTAGTATGTTTCCAAGAATAGTTGAGATGAATGAAGGATTGTGGTGAGTTTTAATTATTTCTATCTTCAGGGAAGACTTAGGTGTGTCTCTGTATGTCTAGTGCATGACCGCTACTACTGAAATGATCGTATGAGGAAGTTGTGATCAGTTAAGTATAACAATGCAATTGATAGAATAATTAATGACATGTGATAGATGATTTGAATGTCTTCTCAATTCCTTGTTGTATCTTGTGATGCGATCATGGGATATGGTGAAAAAGACTATTCGGATGCTACAACTGGAGCCATAACTAATTTGAGTGACCGGTGTGCAGGATAGGTGACCGGTGAGCAAAGACAAAGTTGTTAACAAGTTACATTATTTGTGTTCTTGAACGATAAGTAATAAATCTTAGATCGATGATCAATGTTAAGGTTGTGGTAGGATCAATTGAGATAGTCACGATCTAGTGATGTGTCTTCGTGATTGGAGATAATGATCTGGCATCACATTTATCGATGCTAGCATGTAGAGAAGATTCTTGAGGAAGCTTGTGTTTGAGTCCTTGACACAACATTCTATGTAAATCATTGTATTGGTCGACACGGCCTTGGAAAAATGTTTTATGCATTTAATTTTGTTATGTGGTGAGTTGGATTTGAGCGGGATGTTTTGAAATTCTCATTTAGGGTTTGATCAAGGTGGTGGACTTAAAATTTTAGTATGTAATGGATGAAGTTGAAGGTTAAGAGTGTTGATCGTATGTTAAAGAAGTGAGGTGTAAAGTGCGAGTTGAGATCAAGCCAGGGAAGAGTTAAGTGTATCCAGAAGATATTGTGTGCTTGAGTGGATTTGATCAAGAAGAGGTAGTGTTGTTATACAGATCATTCTTTATGTTGTTCCCTAACAGTTGCAGTAGGTTAAATCCCTTAACAGGGTAGATCCTAGCAGATCTTTTGCTGTAAATCCTCTAACAAGGTAACACTTTGTCAAGTTTTCAAAGTCCTCTAACAAGGATACTCATAACATGGTAAATGTCCTAACAGGCCTAAGGTAAATCCCTTAGTCGGGTAGCACCTAACAGTATTGTTGTAAACTTTTAACAGTGTTAAGCTCCTCACAGGGCATACTTCAGAAGAGTAAATCATTTAGTGGGTACTAATCCCCACTGTGATTTTTTCCCTATTTGGGTTTCCAAGAGATAAATAGGTGTGTCAATTTTGTGGATGGATTTGGATTCTTATGATTTTCATTTCATGTTGTTAAGGTTAATCTTGTGAATGTTGGTTTAAGTTTTAAGACAGAGAAGTTTGGGTTATTTGGTAGATTACTGATTCTCCCCCCTCTCTCAGTAATCTGACCTTGGGACCAACAATTGGTATTAGTGTTTTGGTCCTCTATTGTGGTGAAGCTTAACATCCTAAGGTAAAGATCTAAAGATGATGAGAAAGGAAGGTCCTAAATTCACAAGAGAATACTATTCATTTTGGTGTGGTCGGATGAAGCTTGATCTTAAAGGTATGGGTGATCATTATTGGGATCATGTGGTTAATAAGTATACGGTCCCTTCAGGAACCCTGATTGTAGATCAATTGAAGGAAATGTTAGAATATAATGCTTCTATGGAATCTATTGCTAGTACTCTTTCAAATGTAGAGTATGTTGATATCAAAGACTTGGATACTGCTAATGAGATGTGGGAAAAGTTAAAAACTGTCTATGGTGGAGATCCACATGTGCAAAAGGAAAATTTTGATAGTTTGAGAGGAAAGTATGATGATATGAGGATGCAAGAAAATTAGAACATTGAGCAATACAGTCAGACAATCAAAGAAGTTGTTGCTGCTATCCGAGGTGCTAGTGGTAATCTTCCTAAGGAGGATGTGGTAAGAAAAATGTTGAGAACTTTATTTCCTCAGTATGCTATTAGGGTTTCATCCATACAAGAGCTCAGATATCTAGAAACTTTTACTATTACTCTTGATGCATTCATAGGGAAATTAATTACATTTGAGTAAACAAATTATGACAATAGTATGCCTAAAGTTGAAGATTCTTTAAAGTCATCATTGATTATTGCACCATCTAGGAAAGGAAAAGAGGTAACTGTTCTTTAGCATGTTATCATAATGATTATGAATCTATCTTATTTGAAGAAAGAGAACTAGAGGAATTAAAAGCTTTATTTGCTAGAAGGCTTCCTAGAGGGAAAGGTAAATATAAGGGTAAGTTACCTTTGAAATTATTTGCATGTAACAAAATTGGACATATTTCTTCTAGATGCCCTGACAATGACATGAAGGAGAAGCCAAGAAGATTCAAGGATAAAAACAAGAAAGTATGCTACCTAGTTGAGGAATATGTTATCGATGAGGAATCTGATGGAAGTGATGAAGAAGAAATTGTGTTTGTTGCAGTAAAGGAAGAACCCTCAAAAGAAGGTGAGAAAGCTTTGGTGTCTAACATGAATCACACTGGTAATTGGATTATTGACAATGAGTACACTCATTATATGACTGGTGATAAAAGCAATTTCATCAATATGGAAGAATGTGATGGAGGCTCGATGAGATTCAGGAATGATGCTCTCTATATGGTAAAAGGTAAAGGATCTATTGCTTTGAATGATAAAAGAAATTGTGATGATGTTTACTGGATTGATGCTCTGAGATGCAATTTGTTAAGTCTTTCTCAGTTGAATAACAAAGGATATTTTTTCCATGAAAAAACTTACATGTAGAATTTTGCATAATGGTTTCTTCATGTCTTGTAAATCTTTGCCTTATCTTTCCAAATCATTTTATGGTTTTCAATTTAATTAAGATTTGTAAAAGTTCTCATAGTTTTAATATTGTTGTTTCAATTGATCAATCCAAGGGTATCTAAACATTTTATTTTTGCAATTAATGCATTTGATCTATGTTTTTTGGACACTAATGAAACCAATGTAGCATGTCTTTCATTTGTAGAAGATCTAAAATTGAAACTTGTGACATATGTTTGTAGTTTGTTGATCGTGTTAGATCTTTTTCTTGCAGAATCTTAATGTAGCATCAATGACATTACTCAATCTAAATACATCAAATAAGTATTGAAGACATTCAGAATGGAAGAATCAAAACTAGTTGGAACACCTATAGTTACAGGATGCAAATTAACCAAAGAAGGTCAGAAAACCAAGGTAGATCAGACATTCTATAGATCTATGATTGGAAATTTGATGTATGTTGTACACACAAGACCAGATATTGCACACATAGTTGGAATTGTAGCAAGATTTTCTACTAATCCTAAAGAATCACATTTGACTTTTGTAAATAGAATTTTTAGATACTTGAAGAACACTAAAGATTATGGATTGTGGTACAAGAGAAAAGGAAAATTCAAACTAAAAGTTCACACAGATGTTGATTGGACTGGGAACATTGATAATAGAAAGAGCACTACTGGTGGAGAATTCTTTGTAGGAGAAAGATTAGTTACTTGGATAAGTAAAAATAAACAATGCATATCTCAGTCGACTGCAGAAGCAAAATATGTTGTTGCTACTGCAAACTGTTCGAACATTGCATGGATTAAACAAATTTTGAAAGGAATAAATGAAGAGATCACTGACCCAGTGATAATTTATTGTGATAACACTAGTGCAATAAATATTTCAAAGAATCTGGTGATGCATGCAAAAAAAAAGCATATATCTATAAAATATCACTACTTGAGGGAACAAGTACAAGAAAAACAAGTGACACTAAAATATATACAATCAAAAGAACAACCAGCTAACATATTCACTAAAGCCTTACCAAAGGATACATTTGAGTACTTGAGGAATAGACTAGGGTTTTGCCCCTTGTCTATCGGTCACTAAGATGACTAGGAGGTTGCATCAACCTACATGTAATCAAAATATCAATCATGTTGATGCAAAGCTGAACTGGACTAAAAATGGCATATCAGTACACTACAAGGTACTTACACTACTGCACCGAAAACCAGAGATTTGTTTTTTTTGCTAATGAAGAATTGTATATTTCTTTTTGGAATTGTTGTCAAAGTGAGAGATAATTAAATGAAATATCTATCCACTATAAGTGAGAAAAGAAGAAAAGAGAAAGGGAGATAAATGGCATATCTATCCATTTCAGGGAGAGAAGATTTGAGAAGATTCCAGAATAGAAAATTCAAATCTTCCGAAAGAGACTGCATGGTGAGATTTTAATGCTGAAACATATTATATATACAAGCTAGGGAGAGCTACAACATTTTTCATATAGTTGTAGAACATAAGTTTGGTATTCTATGGCATTTTCATATTGCATATTTCATACTGTGTTTTCATCAATGCCAAAGGGAGAGATTGATGAACTACAACTGATTGTATGTTTGAAGTCATTTTGTTGATGATCAATCGAGTTATAGATGTGATGATAGACATTAATCAGTTAATGTATTATCATTGATGTCAACTTATTTTGATTATCATTATGGTAACAAACATCTTCTATGAGTTGAAGATTGGGAAAAAATAAAGTTTATGTGGTCAGTAAGTGAAGAGTTCTATATACACTGAGTAAATATAGTGTTTACCGAGTACAATGATAACTGAGTTAGGGATCGCCGATACATCATAGTATGGACTGAGTAATTAAATCAAACCGAGGCCGACTAAAATGATGAGTTGAAAAATTTATGATTCTAAGGTAATTGATAATATTTTTTATGAAGATCAAACAGATATTAAAATTCAAGGATGATCAGATGAAGAAGATTGAAATGTGTTTTTGACACCACTGTCGAGGAAGGTTTAAGTGGAAAAATCAATGATGGAGATTAAGCGGCAAAATCTAAAGGATGGAAATTAAATGAGCTATGATGTCTATATAAGAGATAAGAGATTCATTATGAATCATACTAATGTGCACACATGTAAAATTCATGCATGAATGATCAAAATGGTTGAAGATAGAACCGAGGAATTCTGCAGACAACACCTAGCGACAAAGGAAAGAGCATTTATCAAGCAGAACAGAGTATGAAGAATCGAGGAACTGAAGTGAACAAATTGATCAGAGGTATTATGTACTTAGCATAGATATGAAAATATGCAAACAAAGTTGTATTTGAATCAGATCATTACTGTATCAATTTAACCATTGTTACAAATAAATCTCTGAACCGAGTAGGACGTGAAAGTCTTTATTATGACATTCTAATAAATGTTGAGTGTTTTTTTGTTGACCCCATAGTGAATGATTGTTCAAGGGAGAACCGTTAGTGATAAATCCTCTAAGGGCCAAGTCACTTTTAATAGTGTGCATTGTAACCTTTAACAGGGTTGGCTCTTAACCGAGCTCACTTGAGAAGAGTGAAATATTTTGGGTTACCAGTCCTAGGTGGTTTTTCCCTTAGTAGGGTTTCCACATTAAAAATCTATGTGTTAATGTGTATGATTGTTTTGGATTGTTATTTAGCTTTACACATTACTATATCTGCATTGATCGGTAACCATAGTTTTTTTTACTGCCAGTTGGTAGATGAGTAGATGACTAGACAACTTGGTGACTAAAGTTTAAAATCAGAACTTTACATTTCACCGAGTTAATTTATATGTTTGAAATTGTTGTTATATACATCTGGGATAATTTGGGACTATAGGATAACTCGAGCTAGCTGATTCACCCAAAGTTATCTAACATTCTTTTTCATACTTTATAACCCTTCTTATAGATCCTTCACCTTGATCTGATATGTGCATGTCTCTTCCTGATATAGTGGCCTTGAAGGTTGACTCTACTTTGGGTAGAGAATCACCAAACTCACTCATTTCAAAAGAAGATAACTTAACAACCAATGTATCTCTTGTTATAGTAGCAACAACTCTGATTTCTTCTATAGAAGCAACTTTTCTCTTGTATGCAGGAGGAAACATATCTCAATACCTTTGATACAATCTCTCCTTCATCCAATACACCACCAGCACATCTGATGTTGCAAACTAATTTATTTATCTTTTGTAGACCTTATGGAAAGACATGTTGTAAATTAGTGCCAAAACACTTAGTCACTTATATTGTTACAGTTTTGACCAAGCCAACAGCTTGAAGTGTTACCCGAGCTAAGCAGGTGCAATGTCAACTGAGAAGTTAACAGTATCACCCAAGTCACCAATGTTACCCGAGTTGCATACCAGCTCTGAGTGATCAATATGGCCCGAGCACCCAGTGTAAACTGAGTGCCAGAGTTCCCAGTTCACTGTGTCGCCTGAGTGTTAGTATATCGCCCAAGTGGATTACTGGACCCAAGTATCAGCATTGGGCCGACTTAGTACATATTGTTTGATACTATTTAATATGATAGTATCTGACTTCTAGAGGTAATTGATTTGAATAAGGTATATATGTAAGACACTTTGTTTATCAAAATCATGGAGAATGTAAGAAAGGATATATGAATCAATTACAAATGTGAATATGAAGAAGCAAATTGATTAGAAGGCTACAACAGTATAAAGGAACAACAAAGACTCATCTATCACATCCAGGTGATAAGTATTAGTTCAAAGGATCTTATTCAGAAAATTAGAGTTGCATTGCAGATCATTCATTGGTTCATCCTAACAGGTGTATCAGTCAAAATCCTTTAACCGGGTGGACCTAAAAGTCCTTATCAAATCTCCTAACAGAGTGCATACTTAATTTTATTGTATAAATCCTTTCACAAGGTGGACCTAACCATCCTTATTGCTCCTAATAGGGGATACCATCAGAAGTGGTCAATTGTAAGCCTTAACCGGCCAAATTTATTATTACAGTTCTAAATCTTGAGGGTATCGTCCCCACCCCAGTTTTACTTTCTATTTGGAAGGTTTCTGGGTAACCAAATATTGTGTCAAGTGTTATGAATGTTCATTACTTTTCTGTTTCATGCATGCAATTAGATTAGCCAATCTAATAAAGAATAAAAGTGAACACATTTTATTGGTTCCTGATTCACCTACCCCTCTCAGTCACCTAGCCTACAATATATTTCCAACAATTGGTATCAGATAAAAGGTTCTCTTATCATAAGTCTAACAACCTGAGAAAAGATCAAAGGCAATGGAAATATACAGACTGGAGAAATCCATTGAAAATGAAAATATAGATCTACAAGGGGCCATGGATGAAATCAGAAAACTCAAGGAGCAACTCTCTCATTCCCTGAAAAGAAGAAAAGAATTAGCAGTGCAACTGAATGACAAAGGTTACATAGAAGAAAGAATTGAAGATTTATGAAAAGAAAGAAGTTTTGAAGAAGCAGAAAATGACAGAGATATGGAAAAAGAAGACAAAAGATTGCTAAGTACAAGATTAGAGGAAAAATAAAATGAAATCCATCATTTATCACTTCAGCATGCAGATATGATAAATCAACTCAATAGTTCAAATCAAGAAGTTATCAATCTGAGGACTGAAAATGAAAGACTACAAAATAATCTCAATACTGAAAAGAAAACCAATGAAAGTATGATGAATTCACAAGTAAGCATGGATCAGTTGACAGAGCAAACTCAATTCATACATTATGGACAAATTGGATTAGGTTATACTAAACAAGGTGAATCCTCATAGAAAGGATCTCAAAAGAATAAGAAACCTACATGTAATCATTGTGGTAAGTTAGGGCATACATCAAATAAGTGTTGGAGTAATGGGAATTCAAAGTTTAATGGTAAGTGCTACAGTTGCAACAAACATGGACATAGGGAAAGTGAATGCACTAAGAAACCTAAGTTTGAAGGAAAATGTTTCAATTGTAACAAAAAAGGTCATAAGTCTTCCGAGTGCAGAACCAAGAAATGGAACCCTACTGAACAATTAGCCGAATAAATTGTTGGTTGGGATTACAACACATGGAGCAGATGTTGTTGTTAGAATAGTCCCAAAGGATAACTAAGAGAGGGGGGTGAATCAGTTATCAGCTAATTTAATTCTTTTCTCTTATTAACTTCAGAATACAATAAAGTAAATTCACATTCAGATAACACAATAGACAACACCACAATTTGGTTATGGGGAAACCAAATGGTAAAAACCCCGGTGGGAATTAATACCCACAATAAACTATACTTATTTATAATAATCCCTGTTAGAAGATCTTGCAACCCTATTAGGAGTTGTTCTTTACAATGCAATAAGTATAGTGACCTGGTTAAGGGTCTGGTCCTATTAGGAGTCTTTTACAAATAACCTGGTTAAGGGTGAGGACTCACTGTCCAAAAGCTCACTGCTTTAATGGTGAAGGCTACAACCTTCTGAAGAAAAGATATGCACTATATCTAATGATGAACTGTAGAGTAGACCTGTTGTCTTGATCAGTTCCAGTGTATTGTAATCCTTTATTTCTTATTCACATAGATCCATGATGAATGAAACTCAACTGATATTCTGCTCTGCACTTTCCTGCATCTTATCTTATCATTCACACTTAGCATTCCACAAATGACTTGCTATAAGTATCTTCCTCAAAGTATAAGATCAAGGGACCTGTTAGAAAAATCTTCATACCATCCTTGTTGGATTTACTAATCACGCAAGCATAATTACAACTGCGTAATATAAATTGAATAGACGTGACGCTTCACTAAGTTGGCCTCACCAAATTAACTCTAACTTTGCAATCTTCTTGAAACATGTTTGGCACCTTTAGATAACTATCATCAACTCATAACTAAACTTGAATATACACACGCATGTCCCAAAGATAGGCACAACTCAAGAACCAATGCAATACATCGGCTCTGTACAGACAAACTCTAGAAACTATAACTGCCACATAACAGAATTACACAACACAACTGAAACTTCATATCTGAGTCTGTGTGTATGAACAAAACATAAAAAACATGTCTACAACATGAATATAACCGCACTAGGCTTGATACCATCAGTCTGATAAGTACATACAAAACACTATTGTATATTATATGTTGTCATCAATGACAAGCATACAATCAACTAGCTAACAGAAGTAAATCTCCAAAAATCTCCCCCTTTGACATTGATGGGAACATATGATATTAAAAACATCTTCAGCACCTGGCGTCTTCTTTCTTTTTACAATCTTCTCAATATCCTCATCAAATATTTCTCTACACTACTGCAACTCTTCTGACTGTGATTATACTCCTCCAGAGTATATACTCCCCCTTACTATATACTCCCCATTTGACATCAATGGCAAAGGGTGCCATAAACAATTAAGCACATGTACTACTCCAGAAGTAGAGTAGTCAACCATTCATCAGTCACTTAATGACTGATGTTCTTGCTACTTTTTCTAATCAGACTCGGGAGAGGGAATTAATCTCAACTTCTCCTTGAGATACGCAAAAGTATCTTTTGATAAAGGCTTTGTGAAAATATCTGCTAACTGTTCTTTGGTGCTTACATAGTCCAATTTTACTTCATTATCTGCAACTTTTTCTCTAAGAAAATGATATTTAATCTCAACGTGCTTTGTCTTTACGTGCATCATAGGTTTCTTGGACATGTTGATAGTACTGGTGTTATCACAGTAAATAATAATAGGATAGGCAACCTGTATACCAAAATCTTTAACCGTCTGTTTGATCCAAACCATTGTTGAACAATTTAATGCCGCTGCAACATATTCAGCTTCTGCTGTCAACTGAGAGATACAATTCTGCTTCTTGCTTACAAAAGAAACTAACCTATCTTAAAGAAATACTACTCCTTTAGAAGTACTCTTACTGTCATCAAGACAACCTGCCCAATCTGCATCTCTATACACATAAAGTTGTACATTCTCTAATTTAGGATACCATAAACTGTAACCAGCTGAATTTGGTCTGTCGCAACTATAGACCCTATTTGCCCTAAGTGTGATCATACCCTTGATTTATTTCCAAACAACCCTGTTACTTCTTGGCATAATTCTTTTAATCAATTTAATATCCTAGGTGATTTTTATCACTGATTTATATTAACTATTATAGCCATACAATTCAAATCAATTTTGACCAATCAAATCAAATCAAAATCAAACATGGCTATA
>MU227000.1:559252-582005 GCA_018584345.1 Thuja plicata
AAGTGAATCATATTTAATTAAATAAATTTAATTAAATAGATAAAAGAATATAACAAATATAATTAATTAAAATTAACTATAATGTTATGGGAATATTAATTAAATTAATATAAGGATGATTTTAGACATCTACATTTTTCTCCTCTTTCATGTGGCATCGGAAGTGGTGTTGCGTCAAAGAAAAGAAAATAAGATACCCCAGAGAGGTCAGAAAAAACCTACGACAGCAAGAGCGGAGGCGTGTGCCCCCTCGAGAAAATAATAGGAAAAAATACAATTTTTTAATAAAATTTTCTCAAAAAAGGGAGGAAAACAAGGAAAGTAGACCAATTGCATGGCGTGTCCAAGGAAAATGAAGGAAAAATAGAGACCAGAATGGGGAATGGGGAGAAAGACGGAAGAAACGGGTCCCAAGGGGCTATAAATAGTCTACCGAGGCCCATAGACAAGTCATTTTCACTCACAAAGAGCAAAAAGAGAGAAGAAGAAGAGAGCGATGGATGCACAACGAGAGCGAGCACAACTTGGAGAGTGCATCTAGGTGCACCAGTCACCAGTAGATATGGGACCATCGATGAGTAGTCAACTACCACTCTGTCAATTATGCATTTAATGCTTTCATAGTGTTAGAATAGTCCCAAAGGATAACTGAGAGGGGGGGTGAATCAGTTATCAGTAACTTTAGTTCTTTTTACTTCCTTAACTTTAGAATACAATAAAGTAAATGCTTAATCAGACAACACAGTACACAACACACAATTTGATTATGGGGAAACCAAATGGTAAAAACTCCGGTGGGAATTAACACCCACAATGAACTATACTTGTTTTTAGTAATCTCTGTTAGAAGATCTTGCAACCCTGTTAGGAGTTGTTCTTTACAATAAAATAAGTAGAGTGACCTAGTTAAGGGTCTGACCCTGTTAGGAGTCTTTTACAAATAACCCTATTAGGGGTGGTGGACTCACTGTCCAAAAGCTCACTGCTTCAATGGTGAAGGCTACAACCTTCTGTAGAACAGATATGCACTATATCTGATGATGAACTGTAGAGTAGACCTATTGTCTTGATCAGTTCCAATGTATTGTAATCTTCTACTTCTTCTTCACATAGACTCTTGATGAATAAACCACAACTGATATTCTGCTCTGTACATTTTCTATCTCTTTTCGTATCATTCACACTTAGTGTATCACAAATGACTTGTTATAAGTATCTTCCTCAAAGTATGGGATCATGGGACCTGTAAGAAAACTCTTCATAAAATCCTTTTCAGCTCTGCTAAGCACGCAAACAATATTAAGTCCATGCAACACAAATTGAATAGATGTGACGCTTCACTAAGTTGGCCTCACCAAATTAACTCTAACTTTGCAATCTTCTTGAAACACGTTAGGCACCTTTAGATAACAATCATCAACTCATAAATAATCATGAATATACACACACATATCCTAAAGATAGGTGCAACTCAAGAAACACGTTACATATGTCGACTCTAAACAGATACTCTTCCAGAACTGTAACTGCCAATAACAGAATTACACAACTTGACTGAAACATCATATATGGATCTGTGTGTATGAACATAACATACTAAGCATGTCTACAATGTGTATCTAACCATGCAAGGCTTGATATCATCATTCTGATAAGTACATACAGAATCACTACTATGTATTATATGTTGTCATCAATGACAAACATACAATCAATCAACTGTACAGAATCAAATCTCCAATAATCTCCCCATTTGACATTGATGGAAACATATGATATTAAAAACATCCTATGTTCATGGTGTCCCCTTTCTTTTACAATCTTCTCAATATTGTCATTAAAGATTCCTCTACACTGCTTTAGTTCTTCTGACTGTTTTATACTCCCCCAGAGAATATGCTCCCCCTTACTATATACTCCCCCTTTGACATCAATGGAAAAGGGCACCATAAAAAATTAGGCACATGTACTACTCCAGAAGTAGACTACTCAACCATTCATCAGTCACTCAGGACTGATGTTCTTGTTGGTTTGTCTAATTAGACTTAGGAGAGGGAATTACTCCCAACTTCTCCTTGAGATACTCAAAAGTATCCTTTGATAAAGGCTTTGTGAAAATATCTGCCAACTGTTCTTTGGTGCTCACATAGTCCAATTTCACTTCTTTGTCTGCAACCTTTTCTCTTAAAAATGGTACTTGATCTCTATGTGTTTTGTCTTTGTGTGCATCACAAGGTTCTTAGATATGTTAATAGTGCTAGTGTTATCACAGTGAGTAACAATATGATAATCAACCTGAATACCAAAGTCTTTAATCATCTGCTTGATCCAAACCATGGTTGAACAATTTAGTGCTGTTGCAACATATTCAGCTTCTGCTGTTGACTGAGAAATACCATTCTTCTTCTTTCTTATCATAGAAACCAACCTATCTCCAAGAAATACTGCTCCTCTTGAAGTACTCCTCCTATCATCAATACAACATGCCCAACCTGCATCTGTATACACATGAAGTTGTATATTCTCTAATTTAGTATACCATAAACCATAGTCTATAGTTCCCTTTAGATATCTGAATATCCTCTTGATTTCCATTAGGTGATTATGCTTGGGTTCAACTTCAAATATTCCAACAATGCCAACTGCATTAGATATGTCAGGTCTAGATTGAGCTAAATAAATAATTTTTTCAATCATAGATTTGTACAATGTCTTATCAACTATTGTGGAATCATCATCTTTAGAAATCTTTCTTCTTGTTATCATAGGGGTGCATACTGGCTTACAGTCTTCCATCTTAAAGGTCTTCAATATTTCCTTCACATATTTTGACTGATTAATGAATATACCTTTATTTGTTTTCTTTACATTTAGTCCCAAAAAGTATTTTATAGGACCAATCATGCGCATTTCAAATTCATTCTGAATTTCTTTTACAAATATTGTACTGAGCTTGTCATTACCTCCAAAGATAATGTCATCAACAAATATGGCAAATAGTAGTAATCCATCAGGTGTCTCTCTTGTGAATAGGTTACAATCTGTTGCACCTTTCTTGAATCCAATCTTGGTAAGATAACCATCAAGTCTCTCATACCAAGCTCTTGGGGCCTATTTAAGATCATAGAGTGCTTTCTTCAATCTGCATACCATGTCTAGTTTATCTGAGAGATTAAGTCCTTCAGGCTATTCTATGTAGACTTCTTCCTTCAAGTCACCATTCAGAAAAGCTGACTTTACATCCATTTGATAAATTTTAAAGTCTTTGAATGTTGCATAGGCCAAGAACAATTTTATGGCTTCCAGTCTGCTCACAGGGGAAAATGTATCAGTGTAGTCTATTCCTTCTCTCTACGCATATCCTTTACATACCAATCTTGCTTTGTTTCTTACTACTGTACCATCTTCATTCATCTTGTTTCTGAATATCCACTTTGTTCCAATCACATTTTTGTCACTAGGTCTAGGGACCAATTCCCATGAATCATTTTTAATTATCTAATCTAATTCTTATTTCATTGAATTCTTCCAATCAGAATTATTACAAGCATCTTCAACACTTAAGGGTTCAATCTATGAAAGTAAACATACCTCTTCATCCATTGCTAGACTTTTTGCTTTTGATCTGGTCAAAACACTGCTGCTCTGATCTCCAATGATATCATCTTTAGAGTGGTATCTAGATGTGAATTTAGGAACCTTATGTGTTACTTCTTCTTCTATAATCTATGATTCTTCTCTGCTTGATTCAGGTTCATTGCATGAGACATCAATGCAATCAAAAATTTATTCAATAATAGTATCTTTATTTCTAGGCCTGGGTTCATCTTCAATCATAGGTGCATATTCATAGTATCTCTCTTGAACCATAAACTTCTCATCAATTTTTACATGAGTACTTTAAATTACCTTTTTCAATCTCAAATTGAAACATCTGTATGCTTTGCTTTTTGTAGAGTAACCAAGGAAAATACCTTCATCACTTCTGGCATCAAACTTACCAACACCATCATTTCTCTTGATGTAGCACTTGCTACCAAAGATTCTGAAATACTTTATTGTAGGTACATTACCAAACCAAATTTCATAGGGTGTCTTATCTACACCTGGCCTCAATTGAGTTTTGTTGATAGTATAGACTCATGTATTCACTGCATCTCTCCAATATGTGTGCGCAACTTTTCCTTCAATCATCATAGTGCAGGATGTATCAAGTATAATCCATTTCCTCCTTTCTGAAATCCTATTCTATTGAGGTGTTCTACGAGCACTCAACTATCTTTTTATTCCATGTTCTTCACAGTAATCATAAAACTGATCAGAGGTGAACTCTCCTCCTCTATCTGATCTGAGACATTTCAGTTTTAATCTAGATTCATTCTCAACCTTAGCTTTGAATATTTTGAACTTCTCAAAGGCTTTAGATTTATCCTTTAAGAATGCAACCCACATCATCCTTGAAAAATCATCAATAAACAAAATGAAATACCTTTCTCTGCAGTATGATCTTGTTTGGGTAGGACCACATAAATCTGTATGCACTAGGTCCAATTTGTTTTCGGCTGAGTTCTGCTTTCTTCTGAAAGAACTCCTTACATGCTTTCCCATAACACATTCCCTGCACATTGTGTCACTGGTCTTGCAATACTAGGAAGGTCTCTGATTGCCTTGACATTACTTATCTTTACTATGTTATCAAAATTGATATGACAGAGTCTCCTGTGCCATAACCAACTGTCATCCACTTTTGCAACAAAACAACTTACATCAGAATTGAGCTGAAAAACATTACCTTTTCTTTTGGAGCCTGATGCAATCATGTCTCCATCCTTGTTGTTAATGATGAAATTGTTTTCTTTGAACTCCAAATGATAACCTTTGTCAAGTAGTTGTCCAACACTTAGCAAGTTATGATGTAATCCATCAACATATAGAACATCATCTGTCTTGTTCTTTCTATCCAAGGTGATAGAACCTCTGCCTATGATAGGTTTAGGAGTGTTATCTCCAAATCTAACCATACCACCTTTTTATTTGTCTAAATGAACAAATCTATCTTTGTCACTTGTCATAGGATGAGAGCATCCACTGTCAATGATCCAATCAGTTCTGATGTCTGGTTTGGAAATTAGGGCTAACTCTTGTTCTTCTTTTTCATCTATAATGTCCATTTCCTCAAGCAACTTTTCCATGTCTCTAAGGGCAACAAATCAAATTTCATCCTCTCCTAAATCTTCATCAGTTACACCTTCTTTAGCATGGTAACATTCCTTCTTATATTTAGGTTTGTAATCAGATCTGAACTTCTTGACTCTTGTGGGACACTTAGATGCAAAGTGACCAATCTTGTTGCATGAAAAATATTTGAATGGAAGTTGTCCTTCATATTTTCCTTTTCCTTTCTTTTATCTTTTAGCAATCATAGCAATGATATCTTCTAGTTCTTCATCAACTTCTTCTTTCTCATTATGGTTAGATATGTGTAAGGATTTCTTACCATGGATTGAGGCTTTGAAAGTTGTTTCACTTTTAGGTTCATTCTTCAATCTTGATATCTCAAATGCAGAGATTTTACTGATCAAAGTCTCTCTCTTGAAGTCTTGTGAGAATTGCATGGTTTCCTCTAGAATGCTTATCTTAATTTTCATAGTCTGATGTTAAGGTAGTTAACAATTTGTCTATTATATCTTCTTCTAATATTTCTCCACCATTATTTCTGATTCCAGATACTGCTTCATTTATCCTTTGATTGTAAGCTCTAATGTTTTCTTCAGGTAACATCTCAAGACTGTTGTATTTCTTTTTCCATCTCTTCCTGCCTGCATTCTTTGCCTTAATAGCTCCTTCAAACATATCTTCTAAATACTTCCATATGGTGTATGCTCTGTCAATTTTCTTGATCTCAGAAAATTCACTGTTAGATAGGGTGCTGATTACGGCTTCTTTAGCAATTGCATTATTGGTAAATGTTTCCTTTTGTCTATTAGTAGCATCATCCTTTGCAAGGTATTTCAGAGATGGAATAACAACTTCTTGTGTAGCTATCTCAAAGATATCAAAGCCAACACACTGTAGATGTGTTATCATTTTGTTTTTCCAATCTAGATAATTTTCTCCATCGAACTTAGGCTCTCTTTTCTGAAGTAAGACATCTGATCTACCTTAAGCTATTAGGCTTCTTCTCCAAGGCACTTGGCTCTGATACCAATTGTTAGAATAGTCCCAAAGGATAACTGAGAGGGGGGGTGAATCAGTTATCAATAACTTTAGTTCTTTTTACTTCCTTAACTTCAGAATACAATAAAGCAAATGCTTAATCAGACAACACAGTACACAACACACAATTTGATTACGGGGAAACCAAATGGTAAAAACCCCGGTGGGAATTAACACCCACAATGAACTATACTTGTTTATGGTAATCCCTATTAGAAGATCTTGCAACCCTGTTAGGAGTTGTTCTTTACAATGCAATAAGTATAGTGACCTGGTTAAGGGTCTAATCCTGTTAGGAGTCTTTTACAAATAACCCTGTTAGGGGTGGTGGACTCACTGTCCAAAAGCTCACTGCTTCAATGGTGAAGGCTACAACCTTCTGTAGAACAGATATGCACTATATCTAATGATGAACTGTAGAGTAGACCTGTTGTCTTGATCAGTTCCAATGTATTGTAATCTTCTACTTCTTCTTCACATAGACTCTTAATGAATGAACCATAACCGATATTCCACTCTGTGCATTTTATGTCTCTTTTCATATCCTTCACACTTAGCATATCACAAATGACTTGTTATAAGTATCTTCCTCAAAGTATGGGATCATGGGACCTGTAAGGCAAGTCTTCATAACATCCTTGTTAGCTCTACTAAGCACACAAACAATATTAAGTCCACGCAACACAAACTGAATAGACGTGACGCGTCACTAAGTCGGCCTCACCAAATTAACTCTAACTTTGCAATCTTCTTGAAACACGTTAGGCGCCTTTAGATAAAAATCATAAACTCATAACTAATCATGAATATACACACACATATCCTAAAGATAGGTACAACTCAAGAAACACGTTATATATGTCAACTCTGAATAGATACTCTTCGAGAACTATAGCTGCCAATAACAAAATTACACAACTTGACTGAAACATCATATCTGGATCTACATGTATGAACATAACATTCTAAGCATGTCTACAATGTATATCTAACCATGCAAGGCTTGATATCATCATTCTAATAATTACATATAGAATCACTACTGTGTATTATATGTTGTCATTAATGACAAACATACAATCAATCAACTGTATAGAATCAAATCTCCAACACATAGGTCAGTAGGGAGTCATTAATGCGCTCAAAAGTTGGCGCGCAACACAGACGGTGGTCACTTGACCACCATCTCTGCAGACAGTGATAGACAGACTGTCATCCTCGCAGACGACTGATCATCGATTGGTGTCTATGTAGACGGAGATCGACCGATCTCCATCTGTGAGTGCAGGGGTGGGGGAAAATGCGCAGCGGAGACGGCGAAGTTAAGACTCTGCCATCTGCAAGGCAAGAAGAGTGGCAATGGAAACTGCCATCTCCACAGATAGATCTGTCGGCTCCGCAGATGGCCGACTGTGAAATTCCACCGTCTGTGAGGGTCAACCGTCATCTACACAGATTGACCCAAAAATGGAAGAAAAAAGAGGAATAAAAGGTAAGACAAGGGTCTGAGAGCATTTTTCGATACCCCGGACAGGCCTGGGACATTTTTTGATGCCCCCGAATGCTATCTGATTGCTAACATCTTCTTGCTGAATGCAGGAGGAGACCATCACTTTCTGAGTGAGGGAGTGCTATCCAGCGACTATGGAGCTGGAGCAGCAATTGATAGCAGCTAAGTGGGGGCTAGTTACAATATGCGGTCTAGAGCACGTACGACATTGGCCACATCTACGAGTGCATAATGCGCTCATGTCTTCTTTGATAGAGAGGTGGCATAGCAGTGCGTCTAGCTTTCACTTCCCTACAGGGGAAGCTACTATCACACTCCATGACGTATGGAGGATTTATAAAGTGCCAATTTGGGGGTTGATACCTGAGTACTATGTTGAGGGCTTAGAGCCCTATATGGAGATGGATTTTGGTCGACAATATGCAGATCTTCCTACCACATGGTAGTAGATGTCTTGGAAGGGGGTGATGGAGATGGAGCCACAGTTGAGGCAGGTGGCCCTATACTTAGCAAGATTGATAGGGGTGACTTATGCTTGATCATGCAAGCAAGGGATTCCCTATGGGTTGGGCATGGGTTCTGAGAAGTATGGTTGAGGATGGAGACCAGTATTGCTAGGGTTACACCATCCTTGGATAGTTGTACTATGATCTTCACATGTGCGCCTACCGCATGGGTAGGGTGCTAGGGCCAGGTTGAATTTTGCTTCTTATATTGGCGTGGGAGCATATTCTAGTCATTCGACCGATTAGGACCTCAGAGACTAGAGCGGCTTATGATCCATTTGTATGTAGGTATAGGCCACCCATTAGTTATGAGGCCACAGATTCATTCAGGTATTGGCAATGGAGATTGGACGAGATGGTGGATATTTAGTGGGCACCCTACACGGGGTGCGAGGCCTGGGGTCATGAGATCCCTCAGCAGGGTGGATATGCAGAGGATGAGTTTTATGACTCATACTATATGAGGTTTGTACAGACTAACTGCTGGCTAATTGGGAGGATGGGCTACATGATCTCTAGATATATGCCATCTAGAGTATGGTGACAGATGGAGCAGATCCAAGAGGCAGTCCCAGACGGGTTCCCTCATCCACTGGTGACCCGAGAGGTGGAGAGCATCTAGGGCATAGGTGTAGATCCGCACATAGTGTGAGCATCTTTTATGGGTATGATCAAGGTCCCATGGATCAGGGCTCGAGAGTCATTGCAGGTTGTAGGAGTAGTGCCCACATATGCTCAATGGTGGGTTCCTCACAGGCCGATTAGATTCACGGTCCCAGGGATCGTACAGGAGGATGAGCAGCCGGGGGCGGAGGGGAGGGAGGAGGGGAGGATGATGATGAGGAGGAGGGAGGAGATGGAGGAGGGGCCGGTGAGAGGAGAGTCTAGCCTAGGGTTTCAGTACTGAGGCAGAGGGGAGAGGTACAGATACCCATAGGAGGGAAGCCACCCATAGTTCCCGATGTACAGGTACAGGGACAGGATCCACAGGGGCCACGAGGGCCACTGGGATAGGGACAAGGGCCACAAGGGCCACCAAGACAGGGATAGGGGCCACCTAGGCAGGGACAGGTACCACCAGCGGGCTATGTAGCCCAAGATACACATGACATAGTCATAGCAGAGCGGGATAGCCTGCGGACCGAGCTGGGCAGAGTACAGGGTTTGTTAGAGATATCTAAGGCGACTGAGGTGAGTGCACAGGCTGAGATCTAGTGGCTATAGGGACTATTAGCTATAGCACAGGCCATAGCCAGCAGCCTACAGACAGAGGTAACCATGGTACAGGGAGAGCTGGTAGCAGAGACTTCTCAGGGAGATAGCGCTCAGAGAGCGCTAGACATATTACAGGCTCAGGTGGATAGCGGAGAGTTTTCTATCATTGAGGAGCATGGGGATCATGATGAGGAGCTGGCAGCGATGTCATTGCAGATAGCAGCTCTTACTACATAGCGAGACCTGGCACGGAGACATGCAGAGGATTATAGGGTAGACCACGATATAGCATGTCTAGCAGGCAAGGCTGGAGGAGTTGGATAGATGATGGAAGATGTCATGGCGGCACAAAGTGAGGCAGGGCAGAGAGGCTGAGAGGTCGCATATTACATGGGTTTCTACTATGGTGCAGTGCCAGAGGAGGCACAACGGTCATCATATTCTGAGAGAGCTCAGACAGAGAGCACATAATGAGGGTCACAGGTATCAATGGGGTTACCACCATGTCCCAGCAGTGGTGCAGGACCATCACGGCCACCCCCATGATTCATCTCAGACCATTTTGGATACACATTTTTGACACATGATGTATGATTTTGACATTTTTGAGATATATACATGGACTTTGGGACTATTGGACTTTGAGTGATGGATTTTTATGATGCTATATGATGATGTTATATGATGTGATGTTCATGCAGGATGTATGGATGCATTATGATGTTATATATGTTATATGATGTTTATGACTAACATGCAGGATGAGATGAATATATGTATGATGATGCTGACGTATTTGTGATGCAGGGATGAGATGCAGATATATATAGATGTTAGATGTAATGTGATAATGCTTATAGATCAATATATTTTGTTATGTATTGATGTAATGTGATGATACATAAATGTAAATGTATATATGATTTGTGAAATGAATCTAAAATGAATAAAAAATGTTTAAGGACTTAACAATGCAACTAAATGAAGGAAATGTAATTATGTGCAGCGGTAATGAATAATGATTAAAATGAAGTAAAAATGCAACTAAATGAATGAATGAAATATGTAATGAAACTAAATGCAACCTTAATGAATGAATGGTGTAATAATACAACTGCTAATGAATAATGATTAATGAATGGAGTAACAATGTAACTGATAATGAATAATGATTAATGAACTAAATGAACAATGCAACTGATAATGAGTAATGATTAATGAACTAAATGAACAATGCAACTGATAATGAGTAATGATTAATGAACTAAATGAATAATGCATCTATAATTCCATATGATACATATGAGGACACTATTTTTGTGTGTATCAAATAGGTCCGATAAAATCACTTAGGTGACCTGATAGGGGGAATAAATAGAAACCTTTGCCAAGAGAAAAATCACAATGCAATATGACCTAACTATAATGCAAAGACTAACTACATGATGATAGTGGGATTGATACCATGTTAATGTTGGAGAGCACACCCTAGTTTGATATTGCAAAAGGAGTTATGCACCATGTACTATAAAGCACAAGTGACATGGTTCCTTTGCGTGGACTAGATTCTCAGACAAATAGCTTGTTAGGAACAAAAATGCAAGATATCAGATATGATGAATCTTATGAAATGTTACTCATGAGGAGACGTAGTACATCCAGATCTTTTGAGGGATTTGAGATGCATGAATCCTACCCCCAGTGAGGCATACATAGTCATAACTGAATATCAAAACATAGATGCACTAACAAACTATGACAAGCATATCATACCACAAATGACACGTATTTCACTAGATACTCACCATAACGAACCAAGATATAGAAGATCGAGGCTGTCACTATAAGAACATAGTAAAACACAAGATAAAATCAACAAAAAGGCATCCTGACCAAGTGGTCATTCAGTCCAAAAGTTCGTTCCATGAACAATTTTGATGTGAGGATTGATAGAACAGCTGACACCGGAAGGATGCATCCTGATGGTCCAAAGATTTATTGATGAAAAATGGGAATTCGCTGGCAATTGCTTGTGAATAGAATGATCATAGGAAAGTCAATCTATTTGCTGATTTGATGTAAAATGTTTGCGATCACTGTGTCTAGGAAAAAGCTCAGTATTTGATTTGGTAAGCTCAGTCGTGCAGGAATCTTTATTGTGAAAGTGGAAAAAATGGTCAAGGAACTACCTGCACAGATATCGATAGTGACTCTTATTATGAAAGGCGATGCAAGCTGTATAGACAAATGGTGGAAACTGATGGTGGATCTGACTACACATGGTGCCTGAAATAGGTTTTCACCATGGTACTTATCCATTGCACCACCAAAGTGGTTTTTACAGCTGGATAGATTTATTTCTCTTTCTCTTTTGCTTTTTTGATATTCTTTTCAATCTTTTGTATTTTTTGATTTTTTTTCTTTTTTGCATGCTTTTTGAATGTTTTTGGATTTTCTGCTTTTTTGATTTTTTTTATTTTTGAAAATTTATGTTGTACAATGGACTACTGATGGATCAAGCATAGAAGCGCTTGAGATGTACAATATTTATAGGATCAAGGATTGGATCTCCCTCTGGGGATGCAATCTGATAAGTGCCTGAACCATACTTTGTTGTGACAATGAAGGGACCCAACCAATTAGGTTCAAACTTGTCTTTCTTTTCACGGTTCTAGAGGTTCTTCATATTGTGTTGTAGGACAAGATCACCAACCTCAAACTGAAGAGGCTTGATCCTTTTGTTGAATTGAAGGCGAAGGTGATTTTGATACACGCGGAGGTGGTCTAGGGCATTGAGGTGTCTCTCATCGAGGAGTTCTAGCTCTTGCAAGTGGGCAACTCTATATTCTTCTTCGGACAATAGATTCTTGAGATAAATTCTGAGGGAAGGGAGCTAATTTCAATAGGTAGAATAGCCTCAGTACCGTAAACAAGGGAAAAGGGAGTGGCTCCCGTGGCGGTTCAAATGGAGGTGCGGTAAGCCCAAAGGGTAGTGTTGAGGTGAAGGCCAATTGTAGCCAGCTTCATCAACCATTTTCTTGAGGATTCTGAGGATGGTTTTATTTGTAGCCTCAGCTTGACCATTGCTTTGCGGAAAGTACTTGGAAGAAGTATGGTGGGTAATGCTGAATTTCCTACATAGCTCAGTGACATCCTTGTTCTTGAAAGGTCCTCCATTATCTATAACAATGTCCTGAGGAATGCCATAGCGACAGATAAGACAGTTCAAAATGAACTTCGAAATCTATTTTCCAGTAGTGTAGGTGAGAGGAACAACTTTGACCCACTTGGTAAAGTACTCTATAGTAGCAAGGATGTATTTATGGCCATTGGAAGAATAAGGGAAAATCTGGCCAACGAGGTCGAGACCTTAGCATTAAAAGGGCCAAGGGGTGATGGTGGGCTGGAGGGATCTGGAGGGAGCATGTATCAAATCGTCGTGCTATTGACAAGGCACACACTTCTTCACATAGTTGTAGGCATCTTGTTCCATAGTAGGCCAGTAATATCTGGTGTGTAACAAATTTTTGGCCAAAGTAAGTCCACTAGAGTGGGCCCTATAGATTCGTTGATGTACCTCCTCTAAGGATGTTTGTGCTTCATTAGAATTCAGACACCTTAAAAGAGTTCCATCGAAATGCTTTTGAAAAAGGGTATTAACAAGGATTGTGTATCGGGAAGTGTGGTGAATGAAGGTTTTACGTTGGTTGGGGGTTAAAGTAAGTGGGGTATGTCCATCACGAAGGTAGGAATATACTTCTTGGTACCATGGGGAATTGGGATCAGCAATTTCACACACCATTTCAGAATTTGGTTTGTCATAGGCAGGGACCGTAAAATTCTCAACAAGAAACTCACACCATGCACTGTGTTCTGACATAGTGATCAAGGACCCAATTGTTTCCATGGCATCTACTGCTTTATTGTTTGTGCAAGGGATCTATTGCAAGATTAGCTCAGTGAAATGTGTTTTGAGATCTTCAACTATACGGCGATAGGGAAGCAACTTGTCATCCTTTGTTTGATATTCATCCATAACTTGTTTGATGACCAACTGTGAATCACCAAGAACCAATAAAGTGAGAATCTTCCATTGTATGGCATGTCAAAGTCCAAGTACAAGAGATTCATATTCTACGATGTTGTTGGTACAAGGAAACTATAATTTGTATGATTTAGGGATGAGATCCCCTTTTGGTGTAACAAACAAGATTCTTGCCCCCGATCCTTTCTGAGTGAAGGATCCATCAAAATAAAGCTTCCATGGTGGACTTGGGGCAAGATTAAGGACTGATTCATCTGGAAAATCTATGATCAAAGGATGTTTACCATCAATAGGTGCTTCAGCTAATTGATCTGCAAATACTTGTCCTTTGATAGATTTTTGATCCACATAAACAATGTCGAACTCACTAAGAATCATGACCCATTTTGTTGTACGACCAGTAAGAGAAGCACGTGCCAGGAGATATTTGAGTGGATCAATTTTGGCAACAAGATGAATCTTATGATTAAGCATATAATGTCGTAGTTTTTGCATACATAAAACAATGTCCAAACATGCCTTCTCAATTAGGGAATAATTCAACTCAGCCAATAAGAGTCCTGCTGAGATACTAAATTGCTGGCTCTTTGTCGGTATCATCTAATTGTGCCAGGAGGGCTCCCAACACAACCTCTGTAGCAGATATGTACAAAATTAGAGGACAACTAGCAACAGGTGGTACCAACATAGGTGGATTAGCTAGATAGCCTTTTATTTTCTCAAATGCATTTTGACATAAGCAATCCCACTGAAACTTGATATTCTTGCGCAGGAGATGAGAGAATGGATGCACCTTATCTGCTAATTGTGACATGAATATTTTGATTGATTGCAGTTTGCCTTGTAAACTACATAATTGCTTCAATGTTTTGGGTGGTGGCATCTCTAGGATTACTTTCACCTTCTTTGGATCAACTTCTATTCCATGCCGTGAAACAATGTATCCCAGGAGGTTACCAGGTTGTACTCCAAAAACACACTTCTTAGGATTCAACCTAAGCTTATACTTCTCCAATCACTCAAAGATGGTAGTAAGAATAGGAATATGTGATTCCCTTGTTTTGGATTTGCCTAAAAGATCATCCACATAATCTTCCATGATGACATGCAAAAGGTCATGAAAGATGGTAGTCATTGCTCGTTGATAAGTGGCTTCGACATTTTTAAGGCCAAAAGGCATCACCTGATAACAGAAGGTGCCCCAAGGCATTGTGAATGCAGTTTTGTGCTATTCTTCTGGTGCTATCCTGATCTAATTGTAACCTGAGAAACCATCTATAAGTGACAACATTTCATGTCCTGCTGTCAAATCCACTATAATGTCAATATTCGGGAGTGGAAAATCATCCTTGGGACATGCAATATTTAGGTCTCTGAAATCAGTGTAGATGCAAATGCCCCCAGAAGGCTTACCTATTGGTACAATATTAGAAACCCATTTAGGATAATCAATTGGTCTGATTACTTCAGCGTCCAACATCTTCTAAATCTCTACTTTGACTACCAATGCGACCTGTGGATGCATCTTGCAAATTTTCTGCTTAATAGGTTTTACACTTGGATCTACAACAAGATGATGCATGACAAGATCTGTATCTAGCCCAGGAATGTCTTTGTAAGTCCAGGAAAAGTTGATTTTGTGCTTATGCAAGAATACTATCATGTATTTCTTTTCTTGATCACTGAGAGAAACTGCAATGTAGGTGATGTGTGGATCTTCTTCTGTGCCTAGGTTGATTGGAATAGTATCTTTGATGATCATAGAGGATACTTCTGGTTCTGAAGATATAAACGTCAAGTCAGCCTCTCCCTACTCTAGCACCTTAGAAAGGTTTTCACTAGAGGAAGCATCCTTTATTTTATCTTTTTCTTCATCCAAAGGTGCCTGCGAGAGGTTTTCACCAGAGCATGTATTTTCATTTTTTTTATTTTTATTTTGTTTTTCATTTTTGTGAGTGAGAGAGTTGACTTGGCTACCAAAGTAGGCTTTTTCACTGTAGTGGATCTGATGTTCATACTCTTAGAGATTCTTAAGTCCAAAGAGGGCTAAAACTATCTCATCTAAATCACAAACGTCCAAAGCCGGTGGTGAGTCTTGCTGATCCTAGTCAATTAATTCAGGGTTTTTGAGGGGTAGACGAGGGGATGAAAGGTCAGCTTGGGTGATAGTGAAGACATGGTGATTTTTTGTTTAGATCATCTTCAATATAGTGGAAAGGAATTTCAAAGAACTCTTCCTCAGAGTCTGAATCTGAGGTAGCTAGACAATAATCCTTAGTGAAGTTAGTCTTAATCTCTACAGAACCCAATATGTGTCCTTTAGGATAGCCATTGGTTGTTATGATCTTCTTCTTACCTGTTTCATTAGCTCCAAGGCTAGTACCATGATATCCCATCCTTTTGACAATGGGAGTAACCTTAGGATACTTTCCTTTGAGGAAAATTATAGGTCATTCTTCTTCATCACTATAGAGCCAATCAAGGACACTGTATTCCATGTGTTCATTTGATAGGGACCCCCAATGTTCAAAAATAGTTGATTTGCAGTGCATAAGCACTTTATCTTTGGAGAGGGGTAATGGTGATGGTCTTCCATAAGTCTTTGGAGACAAAGGGAGTTGTCCAATACATAGAGCACTTTCAAATTTATACCCTCCCATGCCTTGATCTGTAAATGTGGCCTTTGCTTCAGATGAGGAGGGTTTGTCTTCAATAGCCTTGTCTTCAGTAACTTTTTCCTTTCCTTTGGATTGTTTAGCTACTGTATCTAATGTCTTTTCTGGAACTAATGGAGTCTTTGAAATAGGGGTTTCTTGATTGAAATGTCAGCCAAACTCATTCAATGGACAGTAGTTAGCTTGTTTGCCTTCCAATCTCTTGCAGTATTGAAAGGGCTCAGGATCTCCAAGAATTGTGATTTCTCTACCGTGATGTGGGAATTTTAGACATTGATGATAAGTAGAGGGCACACCTTTGATAGCATGTATCCATGGACGTCCCAGCAAGATGTTATAAGGTAGATCTAGATCCAGTACATGACAAACAGTTTCAATCAGGGCCGGGCCCACTTGTAAGGGTAGTGTGATCAAACCCTTGCTTTCTCATTCTCGATAATCATAGGCTTTTATTGTGATTCGTTTGTCTGCATCAATGAGGTCCCCAGAAAGACCGATATTATGAATTATTTTCAATGTGCACAAATTTAAGCCAGATCCACTATCTATGAGGACTTGTTTTACTCTTGTGGAGTGGATTTTTCCTTCTATATGGAGGGACTTATTATGATGAGGTTCAGGACCACCAAAGTCCTTATCAGTGAAGACTAAATGTTCTTGTGTGGCTAGGTTCCCTATCATAGCTTTGAATTATGCAGCATTGATGTTCTCAAGGACATGGGATTCATTTAGAGCTTTATCAAGGATTTCTCTATGAATTGGCGAAGTTGTCAGGAGCTCTAGAATAGATATTTGTGCAGGCATCTTTCGTAACTGGGCCAATAAGTCAAAGTGTGAAGCAGGCCGAGTAGTAGTAGATGGTGCAGCTAGTGGATTTGCAGATGTAGAAGGTTTATCAGCAGCTTGGACAGTAACTCTGGGTCTACGTGTAGTAGCATTACAATCAACAGCTTTGAGGATTATGGTGTTAACATGTGTGTTAGATTCTTAAATGTGGCCACAAAGAGATTCAAACCCAAAGATATCATTTTCACTTAAACTCCCACATGTTCGATCATGGCCTATAATAGTATTGGTAGAATAGTCATATGGGATTGCATTTGATGAATTGTTTTGATTGTGAGGTGGGAAGGGCTGATTGTAGACCTTGATTTTTGCATTAGAGGAGGATGCATTCTTACCTTCAACTTCAATTTTCCCATCCTCAATGAGATCTTGCACGAAGTGTCTAAGATTCATGCATTTCTTGGTATCATGCCCCTTGATGCGATGATAATCACAATACTCATTATCTCTATACCAAATGGGTTTAGGTTGATTCTCATCGAAAGGGTGAGTATTTAGGTAGACTATCATTCCTTGATCTGTCAGTTGTTTGAAGATCACATCTAGAGGTTCTGCCAAAGCTGTGAATTGTCGCCATTGTCGATTGTCATTATTATTGTTGTTGTTGTTATTATTGTAGTTTTTGCGAGGAAATAAGAATGATTGATTGTGTGGCTGTTGATTGTTATTTTGATTGTTCTGATTCTGATTGTTGTTCTGATTCTGATTGTTCTAATTTTGATTTTGATTATTGTTGCGATTCTGATTTTGATTCTGATTTTTATTGCGATTGTTTTGATTGTTATTATTGGATTCTTGAACATTTTGGACATGCTTGGCATCAGTCACTCCATCATTGACAACTCCTTTGTTTTTACTCCAAAATTTTGGTTTATCATTTTTGGAGGGAGTATAATGTTTGATGCTACCTCTTTGCAAAAGGTCATCTTCAATGTCTTTTCCCTTCTTTACAAGGGATTCAAAGGTGTCAAGTGAAGCCATTTTCATTTGGAAAGACATCTCAGAGATTAAATTCTTTATGAAGATGTCAATTAAGTGACTATCAGGTATTTTCCATGGCATGCAATTTGCAATATGTCTCCATCATTGTAAGAAACTAGCAAAGGTTTCTCCATTCTTTTGTTTAGTATTGCACAAATCGTTGAGTGTAACTTGATGCTCAATGTTATATGAATATTGTCCAACAAAATTCTCTGCAAGATCACAGAAGGTAGAGATTGACCCATAAGGAAGGGCCATGAACCATTCCAAATTTGTGCCTCCAAGACTCCTAGTGAAGAGTCTTTTCAAGTAGTTCTCATTATAGGCGACTTCTTGACATGCAATGTAAAATTCTTTGAGATGTTGTAGAGGACATGTTTCACCTTGGTATTTCTCAAATTTAGGCATCTCAAAGTTTGGTGGGAATGGTTGCATTGTGATAGACTTGTCAAATGGATAGGGACAAATCTCTTCAAAATAAACTCCTTCTTGCCCCCATTCTATAAGCCTTGTACAATGTTCTTGAGCTCATTGAATTGTTGGGTAAAGTCTAGAGTATTCTGTGTGAGAAATAGGGGTACATAACCTCCGCCTCCTCCAAATTGTGTAGCTGAAAATCCCATGGAGGCCATACCAATAGTAGGAGGAGGTATATATTGATAGGCTCGAGATGTGTCAGTTGCAGATGTCTTCATCCCTGTTGTTTGAAACAAGGATGATGTATATAAGGGCATAGAAACCTGCCCTATGTTGTTGACATTAGCACTTGCTCCTTGAGTCATCATTGTTTGAGTGCTATTATGAGCAGTATTTTTTGGCAAAGTGCTTAAGATTTGTTGAATTTGTTCCGGTGTTAATTGAGGTATTGACGCAGTTGGTAATACAAGTGTGGATATAGGTATTGATGTGAGAGGTTCACTAATAGCCCCTTTACTGGTATCACGTGATGATGTATCATTTGAAGTAGAAGCCATTGTTGTAGAAGTAGTAGCGGCAGCTTTAGTGATGTTCTAGGTAAGGAGTGTATCATCAAAATTAGTGGGTACTGCGATACCATTTCGAATAATATTTAAGAATATTTCACCACTGTTTTGCATAATGGCTTTCTCAACCATTTCCACATTGTAAGGATCACTAAGGAAGTCATTTACTTGGGTAGGTCATTCCTCTTATTCTACTAACTCAGTCTCTTCAAGAATATCCTCAGCTTGTACTTCAGGACCTTGAAAGTATTGAGTGCCAAAAGGGTTCACTTCATAGGTAGCAGTGTTGAGTATTCCACACCTCATGTTTCTAGCTTAGGATCGAGTAAAAACCATACAATGGTCGATTTAGAAGAATGGAAGACAAGGAGATGTAAGAAATGAAATGGAGCAAAGATCTTGATCTTGGATTTGATTAAAGATTTGATTGATTAATTGATTGATTGATTGATAATTGATTTAAAGGTTTTTGGAAAAAAACCTAAGCATGTCAAAACCTTATGATAATACAAACACAAAAGGATTTAAAGTAACACCTATTCTACTTGAAGATGGACTTGTGATCTCAAGCAAAATGGGATATCACTAAGGGATTTAAATTACTTGAGACAGGTTGATGGTCTACAAGTAATGTTGTGCTTGTTTGAGGATGAAGCTTTGTAATACTTTGATTAAGGTCTTTCAACCTAAAGGATTGATTTGACTTGATGGTTTGATCAAATACTCCAAGAGAAGGAAGAATGATGATGGAAGAATGGAAGAATGATCCAAAAGCTAGATGTTATCTAATTGTATTGCTCAATAGCAACAAAAGCACTATTGATGGAATATTTGGCCATGAAATTGCAAACTTTGTTATTGTAGAGGATTTTGTCAATTTTCTCACGATGCTCAATCTCTTGTTTGATAGATGTTGCAATATGTTGGTATTCCTTGGATTTACGGGTGGTTTCCTTTTTCTCTCTATAGACTAGAGGTGTTGGAAGCTTAACCTTCTTATGTTTATTGAAATTGGTCATGTCATGGAAAATCTAATTTTGGCTGAATGAATGAATGATCTAGGACAAATGATTTCAGGGTCCAGCAGAAGGTCAAATTTTGAATATCTCGGCAAATTTGGAAGCTCACTATTTTAAAGTGGAGACGGCAATCTTAGACGCAGCTGACGATCTTCACAGATGATGATCTACGCAAATGGTAATCTGCACAGATAGTGGATCTAGAGCAGAGATGACTGACTGTGGCTAAGGCAGTGTGTTGAAATTTTGGGCAGATTTTTGACCTTCAGTCTAATTTTGGGAAAATTTGTTCGATGACAAGAACTGATTTTAGCACATACAAACCAAAAAATAATAGACACACATCTCAAAACAATCCAACAAGGGACAAAGCAACCTTGAGGGATACCAGCAAATGTGACATTATGAAAGCTTGATTTGAAATTGTAGGATCTCGTTTGTGTATGTTCAAGTGACTCTTTCAAGCCACTTATGTTTTTATTGGGTCTAGCACAATGAAGACATTTCAAACAGTAGCTACCTTAGGAATTTGACTTCGCACGAAATATTATAGGCCCATTGCTTGGTATTCCTTCAGCTCACATAGCAATGTCACCCCCGGAAGGGCGCCTGTGTTTTTGCCTTTTTCTAGGTATTGTTGTCGTGCTACGAAGATCTCTTTCACAACACAATACCCTAGGACACATATGATGGGAATCTTGGGGGGAGAATCTTCCCTCCCCTTGCACTATAATAAGTCACCATTTGGAGGTGAATCAGGTAGGCTACTAATTTATAGTTGCTAGCAAGGTTTCGTGGCGTCCCCACAATCGGTTTGTACGGTGTGAGACACTTAAGTCTCTAGTTCAACCATGCCAATATGCTAAGGATATTCACTCAGTATGGACTACCATTGAACACGACCCGCCTGAGCTTGAAGGGATAAAGAGGACCTTTGGGTCACACTTTATTTCTATACTGGCCAAAGGGATTACTGGTTTGAGGTCATCCTCTAAAGGGGAAGCGCACCCTCTAGATAGGCCTCTCTAGAAGCTTGATTAAGCTAAGCTTTCTCTTCACCCAAGATCTGCGAAGGCGAGGGGAGAGCCTACGGATATAACTTAATCATAGCATCACTTATGTTAAAGGATTTTAATCTAATGACATATAGCTCGAAAGAAGTGTTGAGAAACACTTCTTCAAACACACCAAGAAATGTTCATTCCAAATTGAACCTATTAAAAGAAACTATGTGTTTTTCTATCTAAGAAAAAGACACAATAGTATGGTTAATCATTCATGTTCAATTTATTTCCCACACAGAAAAGAGAAAGCTTTGTAAAAGGTGTGTTTATTTACCTTATGCCATTCAAGATTGGTGAAGTTCATTCCCTTAACACTCAAGATTGAGTGAGTTTTCATTTTAAACAACATACATTCCAAGACAAGTGTTTAATCATACAAGTTCATTTTAATAATCTGTTAAGAATCATTAGGGAACCTACATGAAATTCGTTAGTAGTTTGAAATCTCAGATATTAAATGTTGCAGAAAATCTCAGGAAAATGCGTAGATGATGAAGTATCGCAGACGGTGATCTGCAGAAACGGTGATATACCTACACAGACGGCCAAACACACAGATTCTATTAAAAAGTAGACTTAACCAGACATAAAAATAATATTTTTATCAAACCAGACAACATTTAACTCCTAAAAAATGTGTTAGTGTCAAAAATCTGAGAGTTAAGATGCTAAAAATTTGGTAAAAAATCAGTTTAAAACACAGTTTTATAAGTCTGTTTCTGCATAGGCGGAGACGGTGATATATTGGCACAGACGACTGAGTTTCACAGACGGCCGAGGAGTAGAGACGGTAATCAGCGGAGACAGTGACTCCAGAGCGGAGACAGGTCTACGTGAATTTTTTCTGAACCACGGAGAATCTACAAAAAACATTAGAAAACAAGGGATGTGTGTCCCACCGAGCATGCCAAAATGTAGATGCTGGAATCTAACCTGTTGGGAGAACGCTTAGACATGCAAACATTAGAGAAATACATCAAATAAGCATACTTAACATGTCTAAACATACTCTAGAACAAAGGATCCCATCATGACCTCTGATGAGCTAAACAAGGGCACCCAATGCCTTGTTGATTTTCTCTTAGAGAAGTTTGTGGGTGTGCTCTCCCAACACAATACTAAAATCCCACTTGATTGATTGAAGATGCAAGCTAAGGAGTGAAGAACTCAAGAGCAAGTATGACGAACTTGTCTCAAGCCATCATCATGACTATATGGATGCAAAGATTAAACTAGATTGATATGCAAGATGAAACAAAATGAACTAAGCATGAACTAAAAACTAAACTTGCTATGAAAATGCTAAATGTTCTAGAATCAAACTAACATGATAACAATGCATAAAAGGGAGATGATTTACTCTTGACAAAGGCCTCTATTTATAGATTTTTTGGAGGAGAGAGAGGGCTTGGATGAGGTGGAGCTCATGTGGCGTCCACATAAGTGCCACATGAGGGATACATAAGCCATGCAAGAGGCCCACTTTTCTCACACATGTGTGAGCAACTTTGGATGTGATGGATTAAAGTGTACTTAAAGTACACATCTGAAGGATCTTCTAAGAGAGTGTAAGAGAGTGTAAGAGTTTTAGTCCAATGAAACACTTTTAGAAAGTGTAAGAAGGTGTCATCATGGGTGTAAGAAACCTTGTTGGCACCAAATAAGGATTATTTGAAAAAGTGTATTTTTGGAA
>MU227000.1:582353-604754 GCA_018584345.1 Thuja plicata
TATTTAATTAAATAAATTTAATTAAATAGATAGAAGAATATAACAAATATAATTAATTAAAATTAACTATAATGTTATGGGAATATTAATTAAATTAATATAAGGACAATTTTAGACGTCTACACTACAAGTGGCCATGGATCAGATCAAGAAACGTGAGGAGCAGCTCTCTCTTTCCCTGAAAAGAAGAAAAGATTAAGCAATACAGATGAATGAAAAAAGTTACATAGAAGAAAGAATTGATGACTTATGCAAAGAAAAAAGTTCAGAAGAAGTAGATGCATCAATTAAAGACCTACTTGCAAAGAATCTCAATTTACATAAAAAATTCAGAAAATTGAAAAGAGAACAAGAAATCCATTTAGTCAGAATATGTGAAGTCATTGAACAAAAGAGTTAAGAAGAAAAAGACAGAGAAATGACACAAAAAAATAAAAGATTGCTGAGTACAAGATTAGAAGAAAAAGAAAATGAAATCCATCATTTGTCACTTTAGCAAGTAGATATGATAAATCAACTCAATAATGTAAATCAAGAAGTTATCAATCTGAGAACAGAAAATGAAAGACTGCAGAATGATCTCAATACTGAAAAACAAACCAATGAGAGTATGATGAATTCGTAAGGAAGCATGGATCAGTTGACAGAGAAAAATCAACTTAGACATCATGGACAGACTGGATTAGGTTATACTGAACAAGGTGAATCCTCATAGCAATGAACTCAAAAGAATAGAAAACTTACTTGTAATCATTGTGGCAAGTTAGGACACACAACAAACAAGTGTTGGAGCAATGGAAAAATCAAAGTTTAATGGTAAATTCTATAGATGCAACAAACATGGACATAGGGAAAGTGAATACATTGAAAAACCTAAGTTTGAAGGAAAATGTTTCAATTGTAACAAACAAGGTCACAAATTCTCCAAGTGCAGAACTAAGAAATGGAACCCTGCTGAACAACTAGCTAAAGCAATTTTTGGTTGGGATTACAACACATGGAGAAGATGTTGTCACTGTGGTGAATATGGTCATATTGGTGCATATTGTGTAAAGACTCACCTCATAAAAATGAATCCCACTAAGAGATGTTATGTATGTAAACAACTCAGTCATCTAAGAAAGAATTGCATGAACAGAGAAAAAGTGGATACTAGTTTTGAGAAAGGAAAAGAAAAAGTTTCTGAAATCAGAACTCAGATGAGTCACCAGTGGGTAAGAAAATCCTCTAAAATTTCAGATCAAAACATTGAAGGATCGAATGGCACCCTAAGCAGTGAATTGGGTGGATCTACCATCTTTGAATGAACATACATGCAAGGAGACTACTAGAACTATTCATACAAGACATCCTACATTAGTTCCAGACATGCTAGCAAGTCCAAATCAGCATATTGATGCACTAGGACATATTATAGTTTTAATTTAGTCAAGATCTCAGTAACACCCGAGTTGCACAAGCTTAACTGATTTAAGTCAGATTGTATGGTTTTGAGGACACTGAAGTTAGTGTTCGCTGAGATTCATTCCGAGATATGTTAGCTACCATGTACGGAGCATTTAATGAAAACCCAATGGTAAAATATCTTATAAAAGATGAATTGCAAGTGTTATTATTTACACATCTTTTAGTTTGTTGAGTGATATAGTGCCTTAAGAAATTTAGAGCGAATTTGTATTCGAAAGTTTTTAGTTGCAAAGTTTTATCGAACCTCTGAGCATAATGGCATCTACATCTAGTAGCAAGGTTAAGAAGGATCAAAGATGTTGGTTGGGAATGCAATCTTTGAACCTCCTAAGTTCAAGCTTCATCCAACAGTTGCAGAAGAGAGACTCGATGGGAGCTCATTCCCTAATTCCTCCAAGGGTATTATTGATCAATGACATCCGAGCCTTCTATCATTGCACAATTCAACAACTTGGAACATTGAAAATGAAGATTGCTTATGATAAACTCTGTGAAGCCAGAATTCTGAAGCCAGAGCATAAACATCTAGAAGTCAAGGGTTTGACTCACATCATGCATATGCCACTGAATTTCCACGTTAAGTGGATTAGGTTCATTCTGAGCCGTGTTCATGACATGTAGCTATGGTTGGAGAAACCAGTGAAGATCACAAAGACAATGATACATCATTTTATAGGGTATCCTATGTTGGACAAGTCTAAAGATACCAAAACCCTACCCCGGGATAACCTAGCTGAGAAGACTCTTTTCGAGTGGGACGGTAGAGACATGAGACTTAATGGAGTAACTGAAATGGAATTGAAGTTTGGGATTCATGTTATTGCTCACAAAATCTACAGCTCTAGTAGACCTAATAGTGTACCATGTGAGGCTATGGACTTGGCATACAAGGCGGTCAAGAACAACCTCTCATTTGACCTTGTCGAGTTGCAGCTCATCCAATTGAGCAAGAACATGGAAAGCATCTGGACATAAAAGGCCAATCCATGTAATTTTGGTTCACTTATGGTCTGCATATTCTTTTACATTCATAATTTTTTCCCTTCCAAAGGCACAATGGTTTGGAAGAAGGACAGACCTATAATATATCAAATAAATGAGTTCATAGCTGAGTTAGGAGACAATTTTGAGAGCATCATGGATGCATATTTTGAGGAATTCAGACAAAAGATGCATAATAAGTATATAATTCCTAAAAAATTGGTTGAAGACTATAAGGATGATGTTTGTTTCCTAGTTGACTGTGATAAAGTATATATTTAGGTAGTCAGACCTAGGGTTGCATGGGTGAAACCTCTTTCATATGAGGTTAACATAGATGAGACCAAGAACATCATTGAAGCTCTTGTGAATGAGCCTGTTGACCCCAAATCACCTTACTTTGGTACATATGAAGAAACCAAGAGTAGAATTTCAATAGAGATTGAGATTCCTATGATTCTGAAAAGAGGAAAGAAAAGGATGGAATAGTTTGGAAAGAAGTATGGAAAGACTTCTCCTTCTATCTCAGTAAGCCAAGGAGATGAAATCAAGATAGAAGATGATATATCTGAAAAGGAAGAGGAAGAGGTAGAAGCAAAGCCTCCTAAGAAGAAAAAGAGGCTAGCTCTCAAGAAAACACCTAAGGCCCCTACCCCTTTCCTCACTGCCACCAAACCATGGAGATCAAGAAGGAAGCTCATATTACCTAAGGAAGATGAAGAAGATGAAATCACATTCAAGAAGCCTCCACATAATTTGTAGAAGAAAATTGAAGCCTTAAGAGAAGGTAGAGGTATGAGTTCTCTGAAATCTCTGAATTATGCTTCCAGAATGAAGGATGAACATAAACAAATTGAGGAAACAGTTATAGAGAAGATGACTAGATGGAAGTATGATCCATCTAAATTGAAGAGTCATATGCCTAAAGACCTATTCAAGGAAATATCTGTTCCCTGGAGCAATGCTATCAGAACAGAAAAAGATATCAGAGAACAAACATTGAAGCAAGTCATGCCTACTATGACAAACAAAGAGGTGAAAGAGGCCATGACCAAGTATGAAAGAAATCACACTCCAATGTTCAGGACCTTTCAAGTATTGAATAAGAAGATAGAGGATGTGGTGCAAGAAGCCACAAACATATAGAAGACAGTATTGGAAATCAAAGAAGAAGACAAGACTGAAGTACTGAGTACAAAACACAAGGAAAAGATCGATGATGCAGATTTACCTGAGGTAGAATCCATTGAGGCATCCATTGTAGAGCAGATAGAAGTAGAGGTAATAGCATCTCTACCACAATCACATGTACATATCATCCTATCTCCAAGCAAAGACAATTCTACTGAATTAACATCAGGACTAGTAGGGACTGAGCACTAGGCTCCACCTACTACTGGGCCAAGCCTGACTGAGTCATAGAAGGTAACTGTGAACATTCCTTCAGTAATCACAGATGCTACATTTAATTCAGACCCCATAGTTGGTGCAACAAATTTCAATGACCTATTCCAACTAAATACTGATGAGAAAACTTAGGAAGGAAAGGAAGTGGATGACAGTGGAAAAGGTAAGGAAATTGTTCCTTCACCCAATCCTAAGAATAGTGGAAAAGGAAAAGAATCAATCACTAATGATATGGATCTTGAGAAAGACATTATGATTCCAAATTGGAATCTATCCAATCTATGAATAGAGTAAATGGACACACTAGGGGAGCTATGGAAGAAAAGAGCCACACAATAGAATCTTCGAGAAGAGAAGAAGAGAAACAGAGTGCTGGAAGACATCAAATGTATATTCCTAGATGCACTAGAAGTAGAAGTAAATGAGAGTGATTTAATTATGGGCCAACTTTTATACATAGTCCATAAGTTAAATAAAGATTTGAATGGTCAAGAAAAACTACTGCAGAAGGCAAAAATAAAGTTTGAGAACAAAGTCCAAGATAATGTTGCAAGAAAGATTGCAATTGACCAAGTCAAGCTAAATTCTCTCATTAGCTCTCTAGAGACTACAGTAAATAATTTTTCTTCATTATTTTTAAAGTTAAGTGATGCTTCAAATTTCACAATGGAAATCAAGACAAAGCTAAGAAAGGTTGATATAGATCTGAAGGAAAGCAAAAATTAGTTGGCACTTAACCCGAGTTCTAGTTCAACACATTTTGTGAAAATTAAGTATCTAACAAACATGCAGAATGAATTACTAAGGGAAGAAGCAAGGACAAGAGAATATCTCACAGCCATGCAAAGCCAACTCCTTCCACACATGAATGTAATGCAGAAACATATAGCTCATGCTAAGACTCTTATTCATGACAACAATTTTTTGGTTGCAGAAACTATGATGGAGCTATCAGCAGAGTTACAGATATAGTTACACATCTTGAAGGTGTTGCAAGATAATTGGGACAATACCTTGTCTCAGATTTTAAAGGTACATAGTGATTTCCTATCCTATTTTGGTATTACCATATAGATATATTTTGGCATTTGTGTCAAAAACAAGGGGGCAATGTATATAAGATATAGGAAGGATCTATATAGGAAATACATGTACAAAAGAGAAGTAGAGAAGAGATATATATAAGTGTTACAAAAATTATTTTGAAAAAAAAAAGAATTCAGTTGTAATCGAGTTGTAGAGATATTGTCAAAACCCAAGCAAGTACCCAAGCAAATCATAAGGGAGATTTTTGACTTTGAGTAGTTTTTGAACATGATAAGTGTTTTTGGTCACTAATGCCAAAGGGGGAGATTGATGAACTTATGGAAAGATATATTTTCAATTAGTGCCAAAACACTTAGTCATCTCAGTGTTGACCAAGCCAACAGTGTAACCTGAGTAGTTATTATGTAACCTGAGAAGTGGCAGTGTCGACCGAGCAGATAGTGGTAATCAGTATTGCCCGAGTACATAGAGTAGCCTGAGTGACAGAGTATAGTATGTTGCCCAAGTGAAAGCATAATGCCTAAGTTCCAGTGTATTTCCAGAATGGATTATTGGACCTGAGTGATAGTTTTGGGCCGACCTAGCTTATATTGTTAGATGTTAATTTATCTTATGGAAGACGACTTACAGTTGTATTTGGTTTGGATAAGGTATAAATATAAAGTATTTTTTTATCCAAAATGTATGTGAATAGATGTATAAGAGAATGTATGTGAACATGAAGAAACATATTGTTTAAGAGGCTACAACAGTATAAGGAACAACAGAGACTCATCCATCACATTCAGGTGATTATTTTATATCATTGGATCTTATTCATCAAATTAGATTTGCATTGAAGATCATCTAATGGTTCATCCTAACGGGTGCATCAGCAAAATCCTCTAACAAGGTGGACATAATAGTCCTTTATAAATCTCCTAATAGAGTTGCATTACTTAATTGTATTGTATAAAATCCTTTCACAAGGTGGACCTAATAGTCCTTATTTCTTCTAACAGGTTAGACCATCAGAAGTGGTCAATTGTAAGCTTTAAGAGGCTAAATTTATACTGCAATAATAAATTTTGTGGGTACCATCCCCACCCCAATTTTAATTTCTATTTGGAACCATTGTGGGTAACCAAATATTGTGTCAACTATTGTGGATATTTTATTGCTTTTCATTTCATGCATGAAATCAGATTGAATAATCTAACATTGGGTTAAAAGGATTAAGTTTTATTGGTTCCTGATTCACCCCCCCCCCCCCCCCCACCCCCTCTTAGTCACATTAACTCAACATATTTCCAATAGTTATGTGTGTAAACAAATCGGTCATCTAAGAAAGAATTGTATAACCAGTGAAAAAGTGGATACTCATTTTGAGAAAGGCAAAGCAAAATTTTTTGAAATTAAAACTTAGATGAGTCAATAGTGGGTAAGGAAGTCTCCTGATAATTCAGACCAAAACAATGAAGGATCTAATGGCACCCAAAATAGTGAATTGGGTGGATCCACCATCTCTAAATAAATATGCAAGGAGACAACTGGAAATGTGCATACAAGCCATCATACATCAGTTCCAGATATGCTATCAAGTCCAAATCCGCATATTGATGCACTGGGACACATTATGGTTCTAACTGAGTCAGGATCTCAGTTACAACTAAGTTACTTTGGCTTAACCGAGTTAAGTCAGGTTGAATGGTTTCAAAGGTGCAAGTTAGTTTTTGTCGAGCTTCTCAGTAAGCCTAGGAGAACTACCCAAGCTATGATAGCTAGCATGTACGGAGCATTTAATGAAAACTTTATGGTGAGAATTGTCATAAATGGTGAAATCAAAAGGTTACTGTTTACCAAGTTTTATAGTTTACAGAGCGATTTTAAAGAAAATTTGTATTTATTTGTAGCGAAGTTTCATAAATCCTCCGAGTGTTATGGCATCTTCATCCAGCAGTAAGATCAAGAAGGGATCTGAGATGTTACTGAGGAATGCTTTCTGCAAACCGCCAAAGTTAAAACTTCATCTAGAAATTGCAGAGGAGATAGATCCAATGGGAGCCCATTCCCAAATTCCTCCTAAGGTACTGTTGATTAACGACATTCAAAGTTTCTATTAGTGCAACATTCAATAGCTAGGCACATTGGAGCTTAACAAAGCATATAAAGCACTTTGTGTAGATGGAAACCTGAAGCCGAAACACAAGCACATTAAATTCAAGGGTTTAACCCACATCTTGCATATGCTGAAGAACTTTCAGATAAAGTGGATTAGGTTAATTATGATCCATTTTCATGACATGCATATCTGGTTGGAGCAACCCATGAAGATCACTAAGTTGATGGTACACCGAGTGAATTCTCGACAAACCTAAAGCAACCAAAACCCTACCCCGAGATGACCTATCCAAGAAGACTCTTGCTGAGTCAGATGGAAGAGGCATGAATTTGAATGGTGTCATTGACATGGAACTAAAGTTCAAAATTCATGTGATTGCACACAATCTATACATTTCAAGCCGACCAAACAATGTTCCATCTGAGGCTGTGGACCTAGCATAAAAAGTGGTGAAGAAAAATCTATCATTTGACCTAGCCGAGTTGTAGCTCATTAAACTGATCAAAAACATGGAGAGCATCCAGGCATCTAAGACCAATCTGTGTAAGTTCGGTTCAATCTTGGTGTGTTTATTCTTTTATGTTAATAAGTTTTTCCCTTCGAAAGGCACAGTTGTATGAAAGAAGGATAGGCCTATAGTTTATCAAATAAATGAGTTTATAGCAGAATTGGTAGATAATTTTGAAAGCATCATGGATGCTTACTTTGAAAGCTTCAAAGAGAAAATGTAGAATAGATTCAGAATTCCCAAACAATTGGTAGAAGACTATAAGGATGATATATGCTTCCTAGTTGACTGTGACAAAGTATATATTCAAGCAGTCAAGCCTAGGGTTGCATGGGTGACACATCTTGCATATGAGGTTAACATAGATGAGACTAGAGACATCATTGAAGCTCTTTTAAATGAGCATGTTGATCCTAAAGCACCATATTTTGGTACTTATGAAGAAGCTAAGTGCATAATATCATTGGAAATTGAGATTCCCAAAATCTTGAAGAGAGGAAGGAAGAGAATTGAGAAGTTTTAAAATAAATATGGCAAGCCATCAGACTCTCCTCCTTCAATCACTGAAAGAAAAGGAGAAGACATAAAGATAGAATAAGATGAACCTAAGAAAGAAGAGGAAGAGGTAGAATCAGAGCCTCCTAAGAAGAAGAGGCTAGCCCCCGAGAAAACACCAAAGGTCTCTACCCATGTCTTCGCTACAATAAAACCCAGAAGAACTATAAGAAAATTGGTATTGCCTAAAGAAGATGATGAAGAAGATACAATCACATTCAAGAAGCCACCACCTACCTTTGAGAAGAAGGTTGAAGAATTAAAAGGATGCAGTTGTATGGGATGTCTCAAATCACTAAAGTATGCTACCAGAACCAAGGATGAGCATAAGATGATTAAGGATGCATTAGTAGAGAATATGGAAAGATGGAAGTATGATCCGTCCGAATTGAAAAGCCATATGACTGAAGACCTTCTCAAGGAAATCACCATTCAATGGAACAATGTAGTTCAGATTGCAAAGGACATCAGAAAACAAACCTTGAAGCAAGTCATGCCTACTATGACTGATAAAGAGGTAAAATATTCTATGAACAAGTATGAGATTAATCACACTCCAAGGTTTAAGACTTTTCAAATTCTGAGCAAGAAAATACAGGATGTTGTGCAGACCACAACAAAGGTATGGAAGTCAATTTTTGATGACAAGGGAGATGATAAGACATAGAAATAGAGTACAAACCCTCATGTATAGGTTACAGATGAAGAAATACCTTAGGTATAGACAATTGAAGAATCTAATGCAAAATAGATAGTAGTGGAAGTGATGGCATCTCTACCTCAATCACCTATTTAGAATATCTTATCTCCAAGAAAGGAAAAGTTCATAGATTCTACATCAAGTCTGGTAGGAACTGAGCATCAGGCTCCACCTACTACTAGGCCAAGCTAGACTGAGTCACAGAAAGATATTGTGAATGTTTCTACAGTTAGCATTGATTTTGTAGTTGGTGCATTAAAAGTTAATGACCTAGTTCAACTGAACACTGAGGACAAGGATGAGGATGGAAAAGGTAAGGAAATCATTCCTTCACCTAATCCCAAGGTCAAAGGTAAAGAAAAGGAAACAATAACCAATGAAGTTGACCTTGAGGAAGACATTATGATTTCAAATTGGGAACTTTCCAACCTGATAGCCGAATAGATGCACATCCTTGGGGAGCTATGGAAGAAAAGGACAAAACAACAGAAGCTCCGAGCTGAGAAGAAAAGGAACGGAGTTCTATAGGACATCAAAGGTATTTTCCTTGATTCACTAGAGATTGAAGTCAATGAGGAAGACTCTATAATGGACCAAATTTTTGACATAGTCCATAAGTTTAATCATGATCTTAATGGACACGAGAAATTACTGGAGAAGGCAGAAAGAAAATTTGAGAATACGGTTCTAGAGAATGTTGCAGGTAAGATTGCAATAGATCAAGTGAAGCTAGCCACTATCATTAGCTCTTTAAAAATCACTATGAATAATGTTGTGGCATTATTTGTAAAGTTGAGTGACACTTTCAAATTTACCCTGGAAATAAAGGACAAGCTGACAAAGATTGACAAAGATTTGAAGGCAAGTGCAAACCAGTTGGCACTTAATCCCAGTTCAATTTCAACACATTTTGTAAAGATCAAGTATATGACTGATCTGCAGGCAGAGATAATGAGGGAAGAAGGAAGAATAAGGAAATCCCTATCAGCTATACAGAGCCAACTCCTTCCTCATATGGATGTCATGCAAAAACATATTGCTCATGCAAAGACACTCATCCATGATAACAACTTTTCAGTTGCAGAGCTTATGATGGAGTTGTCAACATAAATTCAGATTGAGTTGCACATATTGAAGGTGTTGCAAGACAATTGGGACAAGACTTTGTCTAAAATTTTGAAGGTACATAGTGATTTCCTTTCCTATTTTGGTATTACCTTGTAGATATGCTTTTTGGCATTTGTGTCAAAAACAAGGGGGAAAGTTAGAATTTGTATACAATGGGGAAAGACAGAATTTGTATATATGAGGAAATACATGTACAGAGAAGAATAATGTGTGTGTGTGTATATCTATATATATATATAGCAGTGTTACAAAAATAGTTTTTGAAAATAAAAAATAGAGTCAGTTGTAACCGAGTTGCAGAGCAGTAGTAAAAATTGAGCAAGTACCCAAGCATATGGTAAGGGGGAGTATTGACTTATTAGTTTGATCAGATTTTTTTGTATGATAAGTGTTTTTGTCACTAATGCTAAAAGGGGATATTTTAGACCTTATTGTAGGACATGTTGTTAATTAGTGCCAAAACACTTAGTCACTTATATGGTTACAGTGTTGACCGAGACAATAGCTTGAAGTGTTACCTGAGCTAAGAAGTTGCAGTGTTGACAGAGAAGTTAACAGTATCACCCAAGTCACTAGTGTTACCCGAGTTTCATATCAGCTCTAAGTTATCAATATGGCCTGAGCACCCTGTGTCAACCAAGTACTAGAGTTGCCAGTTCACTGTGTCACCCGAGTGTCAGTATATCACCCGAGTGGATTACCGGACCCAAGTATCATCATTGGGCAAACTTAGTACATATTATTTGATACTATTTAATATGATAGTAGCTGAATTGTAGAGGTAATTGATTTGGATAAGGTATATATGTAAGACACTTTGTTTATCAAAATCATGGAGAATGTAAGATTAAATATATGAATCATTTACAGATGCGAATATGAAGAAGCAAATTGATTAGAAGGCTACAACAGTATAAAGGAACAATAGAGACTCATCTATCACATTCAGGTGATTAGTATTACTTCAAAGGATCTTATTCAGCAAATCAAATTTGCATAGCAGATCATTCACTAGTTCATCCTAACAGGTGTATCAGTCAAAATCCTTTAACCGTGTGGACCTAACAGTCCTTATTAAATCTCCTAACAGAGTGCATACTTATGTATAAATCTTTTCACAAGGTGGACCTAACAGTCCTTATTGCTCCTAACAGGGTAGACCATCAGAAGTGGTTAATTGTAAGCCTTAACCGGCCAAACTTATTACTGCAGTTATAAATATTGTGGGTATCATCCCCACCCCAGTTTTACTTTCTATTTGGAAGGTTTTTGGGTAACCAAATATTGTGTCAAGTGTTATGAATGTTCATTACTTTTATGTTCCATGCATACAATTAGATTAGCCAATCTAATAAATAATAAAAGTGAATAAGTTTTATTGGTTCCCGATTCACCCCCTCCCCCCTCTCAGTCACCTAGCCTATAATATATTTCCAACAATCTTTAACATGTAAGAGTTAATTTTATCATCCTCAAACATTCTCAGAGATCCATATCTTCCTTTTAATATTTTTAACTTATCTTGCTTGAACGGTGCATCACCTTCATAAAGAGCCTCTAGCTTTGTCCAAATCTCATGAGAAGACTCTAATTCCATCACATTTGTGTACTATGTATCTGATAGAGAACTTAGCGGAGATTCCTTTTCTCTGATGTTATACTTAGATTGTTGCTTCTCATATGGTATTGTTTGTTACTCAACTGATGATTATGATGATGAAGACCAAGATTAGAGGTATACAAGATTGTAGAAAGCATTAGATCAGTTGTTGTTTTCTCATTGATGTCAAGCAATTGATTTATTTTTCATATTAAATTTCCATATCTTTCAGAGTTTGAGTTAATTGGGCAATTAATACAGATCAAAAATTGATAAGTTCATATTGATGTAGTCATTTTCTACTTTACATTTTATATTATCAAGTCGGTAGAGCAGATTGGGCAAGTCGGTAAAAGGAAACTATTTAGTTACCGAGTTGGATGAAGTTTGTCAGTAAAAGGGATGTGTTTGTGGGTAAGAGAAACTGAGACATTGATCCACCAAGCGAGCCAAGACACCGACTTTAGAAGTTAGTTACTAAGTAGAGCATTTGTTATAAACAAGGATAAGAATGCATTTAATGGAGAGCCACGGTGATCTAGAATATTCCAAGGATGAAGAAGAAGTTAGTTACAAAGATCTACATTCAACAAAAATCAAGGTGATGATCTATGGTAAAGATTAAGCGGAAAAAGTGATGATACTGATTCTAAGAAAATTTTAAGTCCCAAGGAGATGGGAAGTGGTTCACCAAGTATTAAATTCATTGAATAGGTTCATAAATCAAAACTCGAATCTGATGACCTGAGATGTCTTCAAATGTTAGAACAAGGGTAACGAACACCTAATGAGCATGTTGGACCTCGAGACTTCATTTGGGAAAATAATCACAAAAGAAAATATAGGGCTTCAAAATGCAAAATTTTAACATGGTACTTCAAAAACCCTTACTGTGTTTTTTAGTCCCAACAGAGAGTATAGTATCTTTGTTAAAAAATTTAGCCCTGTTAGGAGCTTATTACAAAATTACAGTACATAGTCCCTGTTAAAGGAGAGACCCTGTTAGGAGTCAAGAGTAATAGTGGGATCACTTCCCAAAGAATTTTAATGCCACCCTCAAGGATTTACAATCTAAACAAGTGTATATAGGAAAAAATACAATCCAGTGAATTGTCTGATAGAAATTGTCTTTGCTTGGTCAGTTCCAATGAAGTATTGTTATCACAAACTCTGCTCTACATCCAGCATCTAACAAGCCTTGTAGATTTCACACTTCTATGTCTTTTAAGTCTCAACCACATCTTTCTGAAAGAAAATATCTCCCATATATACCTTATTATAATAATTCATTAGGTCGGCTAATTAAGCTTTCCCAATACACAAATAATTAATTAGGTCGGCAAATTAGGCTTTCCCAATATACAAATAATTGTTCAATCCCTTAATAAGATACACACAATACCTATAACAAGTAAACATCAATCACAATACATCAGTTATACTTCAAGATCCACAATCCATGCTCATAATTCATAATACATGTTACATGTCTGAAGTCGGCCACCAAATAGGTCTCCTCCATAATACACGCCATAGCTGACATCACAAATAATCTCACAACTATCGATCAACAAAAAAAGTTCCTCAATGTGTCCTCTGACATCCCATAAGCTTTCATACACTGAAACATATCCATATGTAAGAAATATGCAGAATACAGAGACCTTCTCTGTCAAGCATTATTGTTACAGTCCAGGAGCCAGTCTTCACTAAATCATTTATAACATCACCAATATGTAACCTCAAGTCAAGTAAGCTTAGGAATAATTTCATCACACATATGTCTCCATATCCCTATCTTTGATCATTCTAAATCATTCATACAGTGTATGTACACTTCTTCTAGTCAACTAGTCAAATAATCGGTTTGTTCTCTCCACAAAAACATATGTTGACATCAGTGACAAAACATGAATATCAACAGCATAAATAGTATCCAAATACGATATCATCCAACAATATCCCCCTTTGGCATTGATGAAAATATATGGGAAAATCCATCAACCCAAAAAGTACTCTCTCAATACAATCTTCTCAATATCCTTGACACAAATCTCCCCAAAATAGTAGGTATTTTCACATTGAATCTTTCCCCCTTTGGAAGTAATGGAAAAGGGTGCCATAACTCAACTGTAATATTTTGTAAGGTGTAGCTTTTTTAAATCTTCATATCCAACAGCTAGGTGCAAAATCACCCAAATGTTCTCTATAGTGTTCCTTCGATCACTCCCCCTGAGGAGTAGATCCATACATCAAGTCCAGACAATGATATAGCTCTGAAAGAAACTAGACTGATGCATATCTGCATCAATTAATTATCACTGAGAGGGGCTCTCACCCCAAGCATGCTTTTGAGATATTCAAAATCATCTTTTGGAAAAGGTTTTGTAAATATATCTACTATATGTTCCTTTGTGCTAATATATTCCAGTCTAATCTCTTTCTCTGCTACCTTCTCCCTCAAGAAATGATACTTAATAGAAATATGTTTAGTATTTGAATGCATTACGAGATTCTTCAACATATTCACTATGCAAGTGTTATCACAATGGATAACAACTGGGTCTTCAAAAATTATTCCAATTTTCTTAAGCCTTTGTTTCATCCAAAAAACTTGTGTACAATTTATTGCAGCAACAACATACTCTGATTCACCAGTAGACTGAGCAATACAGTCTTGCTTCTTACTTAACCAAGAAACCAGCCTTTTACCAAGGAAAAATACTCCACCACTTGTACTCTTTCTATAATCCTAATTACCTGCCCAATCAGCATTAGTATAAGCCTACAAAGTAAATTCATCTGATTTTTCATACCACAATCCATATTCTATTGTTCCTTTCAAGTATCTAAAAATTATTTTCATAGCAGTAAGGTGTGTCTCTTTAAGATTTTATTGATATCTTACAACAATTCCAACTTCATTGGAAATATCTGGTCTAGTGTGAATTAGATATTGTAAACCACCAATTATCGATCTGTACTTTGTCTAAAAAACAATTTTGAGTCTCATCATTACTATTCATCTTGTATCCAGTCACCATGGGTGTCCCAACCGGTTTACAATCTTCCATTCCAAACTTTTTCAACATTTCCTTAAGATACTTGGTCTGAGGTATAAAAATACCATTCTTACTCTGATTAATTTGCAAACAAAGAAAAAATTTCATTTCACCAATCATTGAAATTTCAAATTCATTTTCCATTTCTTTAGAGAACTTCTTACTCATCTTATCATTGTTTCCAAAAATGATATCATCAACAAAAACTTCTATAATTAAGATTCCATCTTCATCAGTTCTTAAATATAAATTATTGTCTGCATTACCTTTTTTGAAACCAAGACAAATTAAATACTTGTCCAGTCTTGCATACCATTCTCTCGGTGCAAGTTTCAGTCCATACAATGCTTTCTTCAACTTACAAACCATGTCTTCATCTTCTGTCAAAGGAAATCCATTAGGTTGCTCTATGTATACTTCTTCCAAATCTCCATTCAAGAATATTGATTTCACATCCATGTGATATACTTTAAAGTTTGTATGTGCAGCATAAGAAATAAATAATCACACAGATTCTAGCCTAGAAATAGGAGAAAATATTTCTTCAAAGTCTATGCATTCTTGTTGTGAGTATCCTTTACAAACTAGTATAGCCTTATTTCTTACCACTGTTCCTTCTTCATCCATCTTGTTTCTGAAAACCCATTTAGTTCCTATCACATTTTTGTTCTTAGTTCTTGGAACCAATTCCCAAGTATTGTTTTTCTTTACCTGTCCAACTTCTTCTTCCAATACTTTAGTCCAAGATTCATCTCTACATGCTTCATCAATAGTTTTTGGTTCACTTGAGAAATCATACAAATTTCATCTCTAACTCTAGATCTAGTCATCATACCTTTACTTGCATCACCAATAATTTGATCTTTAGGATGGTTCTTCTTAACATACCTCACAGTCTTAGGAGTCTCAGTAAGCTCAATCAATTCATCTTCAATCTCACTATCAACCATAAAAGGTTCGTCAGGTTCAGCAATGACCTCTTTTATCTCTGCAATCTGACCACAGTCATATATTATTTCCTAAATCTAAAACTTTTCATCTATCCTCACATTGGCATTTTCAATCAACTTTCTCAATCTCATATTGAAACATTTATATACTTTTCTCTTAGTAGAATAACCAAGAAAAATTCCTTCATCACTTCTAGCATCAAACTTCCCTATCTCATCATCTCTTTTGATATAACATTTACTTCCAAATATTCTAAAATATTTCATAGTAGGTGTATGATCAAACTATAATTCATAAGGAGTCTTACTTGTACCTTCTTTGATCTGAATTTTGTTCAAGGTGTACATAGAAGTACCAACAGCTTCCCTCTAATGAAAATGTGATACATTTCCTTCCAACAACATAGTTCTTGTAGCATCTAATATTGTTATATTTCTTCGCTCTGCTATCCCATTTTGTTGTGGTGTCCTAGGTGCAGATGTCTGTGTGAATATTCCATGCTCCTCATAGTAGGTAATAAATAAATTTGATGTAAACTCACCACCTCTGTCTGATCTCAAACATTTTATCTTTAAACTAGATTCATTCTCAACTTTTTCTTTGAATAACTTTAATTTGTCAAATTCTTCAAATTTCTCTCTTAAATATGTAACCCACATCATTCTAGAAAAATCATCAACAAAAAGTATAAAGTACCTTTCACCAGAATAAGATATAATTCTTGTAGGACCACATAGATCTATATACACTAGATCCAACTTCCCTTTTGTTGAATAAGATTTTCTTTTAAAGCTACTTCTAGTCTGCTTTCCCATAACACACTCTCTACACATAGTGTTAGATGGCTTCACAATCTTAGGTAGATCTCTTACATCATTAGGCATACTTTCCTTAACAATGTTATCAAAGTTAACATGAAAAAAATTTCTATGACATAGGCAACTGTCATCAACTTTCACAATAAAATAAGAATCTTTAGATGTATTCAATTCAAATACATTACCTCTAGATTTAGTACCAGATGTAATCAAATTTCCTATTTTTCTTCTGATTGAAAATTTCCCATCAATGAATTTGAATTGATAACCTCTATTCACTAACTTCCCAACACTCAACAAATTATGTTTAAGTACATCAAGATGTAATACATTGTCAGTATTATTTTTACCATCCATAGAAATAGATCCAACTCCAATGATAAGCTTAGGAGTATTGTCATCAAATATAATAACACCACCATCATATCTTTTCACACTCACAAACTTATTTTTATCTCCAGTCATATGATGTGAACAACCACTATCTATAACCCATTCAGATTGCCTTTCAACATGGGATACTAAGGCTTTTTCTTCATGTATAGGCTCATCATCCTTAATAGAAATAAATCCAATTTCATCATAGTCACCATGATCATCATCATATACGCCTTCACTAGCATAATAATATTTATTGTATTTTGAATACTTAGATTTGTAAAACTTAGGTTTATGCTTTAGAACCCTTGTAGGAAATCGAGATGCAAAATTACCAATCTTTCTACATGAAAAACATTTCAAAGGTAGTTTGCCTTCAAATTTACCCTTACCTCTCTTTTCTCCTCTAGAGATCAGGGCTACCACTTCATCTATATTTCTCTCTTCCTCTTGTATATGTTCCCATTCATCAGCATAGTCTCTAAGCTCTTCTCTCAAGTCACCATTGCTGGTGTTCATAATTCTAGATAAGGTCTTTTTAATTCAATGAACAGTCGCCTTTTATGCTGACTCTACTTTAAATAAAGTATCTCCCAGTTTTGTGGCCTCAAAAGTAGTAAGTTTCCCAATCAACATCTCTCTATTGAAGTTCAAAGTCAAATGTATAATCTCCTCTATAGCTTTCACTTTAGTTTTGTATATAGGTGTGAAAGATCTGAGTATCTTCACAATCACTTCTTCCTCGCTATAAGTACCTCCATAGTTTATGATGCCATTAACCACCTTAGTAATTCTCTATGCATATGCCCTAATGTTTTCATCATCTCTCATCTTCATTGATTCCATATTTTTATTTTAGTTCTGTAGCTTTTCATGTTTAGTAAACCTATCTCCAATATACAGTGCTTCCAGTCTTGTCCAAATCTCATACGCAGAATCCAAGTATTTTACTTCAATGAATTCACCTTCAGAAAGTGTGATGATCAATGATTTCCTTGCAACCATATTACATGAAAATAGCTTCTTATCATCTTCAGTAGATTTCTCCAATTCATCCTCATTCGCTATCTCTTCCTTCTTTTTCATGATCATCTAGTAGTCAATTCTCAAAAATAGTAAATGTGTTCTCATCTTGTTCTTCCAATTGTCAAAGTTTTTATGATCAAATTTTGGACTATCCTTCCTGTAGTAAGTCATCTTCAAGATCGCCTCAAGTTGTTAAAATTTCTCTCTAAGGACCAGTAGCTATGATACCAATTGTTAGGAATAACAGTCCACAAGCACAACTAAGAGGGGGGTGAATCGGTTATGATACAGAATATTAAACTTTAAACTTTATAAACCAAAACTTCAATGCAAATGATAGCATAGTAAATTCCAACATGATAACACAATACTTGTTGTCCAGGAAACCCTGTTAAAGGTACAACCCCAGTGGGAATTAGCACCCATAAATGATGTACTGAGGGTATAGTATCCCTGTTAAAATATTTATCCTTGTTAGGAGCTTATTACAAAATTACAGTACACAGTCCTTGTTAAAGGACATACCCTATTAGGAGTCAAGAGTAACAGTGGGCTCACTGATCAAACAAGGTTAATTCCACCCTCAAGGATTTACAATCCGAATAAGTGTATATAGAAAATATACAATCTAGTGAACTGTCTGATAGAAATTGTCTTTGCTTGGTCAGTTCCAATGAAGTATTCTTATCACAAACTCTGTTCTACATCCAGTAACTGACAAGCCTTACAACTTTCACACTTCTCTGCCTTTTCAGTCTCTACCACATATTTCCAAAAGAAAATATCTCCCATATATACCCTATTACAATAATTCATTAGGTCGGCCAATTAAGCTTTCCCAATGCACAAATAATTAAATAGGTCGGCCAATTAGGCTTTTCTAATACACAAATAATTGTTTAACCCCTTGCTAAGATACACGGTACCTATAAAAATTAAACATCAATTACAATACATTAGTTATAATTCAAGGTCCGCAATCCATGCTCATAATTCATAATACACGTTACATGTCTGAAGTCGGCCACCAAATAGGCCTCCTCCAGAATACACACCATAGCTAATGTCACCAATACTCTCACAACTATCAATAAAAAAAAAACATTCCTCAATCTGTCCTTTGACATACCATAAGCTCTCATACACTGAAACATCTTCATCTATAAGATATATGCAGAATACAGAGACCTACTCTATCAAGCATTACTGTCACAGTCCAGAAATCAGTCTTCACTAAATCATCTGTAACATCACCAATATGTAACCTCAAGTCAAGCGACGTTAGGAATAAGGTCATCACACATTTTCTTCCATATTCATGTCTTCAATCATTCTAAATCATGTGTACAATGTCTGTACACTTCTTCCAGTCAAATAACTAGTTTGTTCTCTCCACAAAAACATATGTTGACATCAATGACAAAACATGAATATCAACAACATAAATAGTATCCAAATCTTATATCATCCAACAAAATCTTATATCCAATGAACATGTGATACATTTCCTTCTAGCAACATATTTTTGGTAGCATCTAATATTGTTATGTTCCTTCTCTCTGCTATCCCATTCTGTTGTGGTGTCCTAGGAGAAGATGTTTGTCTATATATTCTATGCTCTTCGCAGTAGGTATTAAACAAGTTTGAAGTAAATTCACCACCTCTATCTGATCTCAAACATTTTATCTTCAAGCCTGATTCATTCTCAACTTTTGGTTTGAATATCTTGAATTTTTCAAATGCCTCAAATTTCTCTCTCAAATATCTAACCCACATCATCCTAGAAAAGTCACCAACAAAAAGTATAAAATGTTAGAATAGTCCCAAAGGATAACTGAGAGGGGGGTTGAATCAGTTATCAATAACTTTAATTCTTTTTCTTCTTTAACTTCATAATACAACAAAGTAAATGCTCAATCAGATAACACAGTACACAACACACAATTTGATTATGGGGAAACCAAATGGTGAAAACCCCGGTGGGAATTAGCACCCACAATGAACTATACTTGTTTATAGTAATCCATGTTAGAAGATATTTCAACCCTGTTAGGAGTTGTACTTTACAATACAATAAGTATAGTGACCTGGTTAAGGGTCTGACCCTATTAGGAGTCTTTTACAAATAACCCTATTAGGGGTGGTGGACTCACTGTCCAAAAGCTCACTGCTTAATGGTGAAGGCTACAACCTTCTGTATAATAGATATGCACTATATATGATGATGAACTATAGAGTAGACCTTTTGTCTTGATCAATTCTAGTGTATTACAATCTTTCACTTCTTCACATAGACTCTTGATAAATGAACCAACTCTGATAATTTTCTTTGTACATCTTTCTTCTCTTTTCGTATCATTCACACTTAGCGTATCACAATTGACTTGCTATAATTATCTTTCTCAAAGTATGAGATCATGGGACCTGTATGACAAATCTTCATAACATCCTTGTCGGCTCTACTAAACGCGCAAACATAATTACAACTACGCAAGTATAAACTGAATAGATGCGACGCTTCACTAAGTCTGCCTCACCAAATTAACTCTAACTTTGCAATCTTCTTGAAACATGTTTGGCACCTTTAGATGAATATCATAAACTCATAACTAATCATGAATATACACACGCATATCCTGAAGATAGGTGCAACTCAAGAAACACATTACATACGTCAGCTCTGAACAGATACTCTTCCAGAACTATAACTGTCAATAACAGAATTACACAACTTGGCTAAAATATTATCTGGATCTGCGTGTATGAACATAACATAATAAACATGTCAACAACATGTATCTAACCACGCAAGTCTTCATGTCATCATTTTGATAAGTACATACATAATTACTACTGTGTATTATATGTTGTCATCAATGACAAACATACAATCAATCAACTGCTCATAATCAAATCTCTAACAATCTCCCCCTTTGACATTGATGGTAACATATGATATCAAAAACATGCTCTGTTCATGGTGTCCTCTTTCTTTTACAATCTTCTCAATATCCCCATCAAAGATTTCTCTTATATTGTTGTAGTTCCTCTGACTGTGTTTTTGTTCCATGTGTATACTCCCTCAGAGTATATGCCCCCCTTAGTACATACTCCCCCTTACTATATACTCCCCCTTTGACATCAATGGCAAAGGTCACCATAGATATTTAGGCATAGGTACTACTCCAGAAGTAGAGTAGTCAACCATTCATCAGTCACTTAATGACTGATGTTCTTGCTGCTTCTTCTAAACAGACTCAGGAGAGGGAATTACTCCCAACTTTTCCCTAAGATACTCAAAAGTATCCTTTGATAAGGGCTTTGTGAAAATATCTGCCAACTATTCTTTGGTGCTCACATAGTCCAATTTTACTTCTTTGTCTGCAACCTTTTCTCTTAAGAAATGGTACTTGATCTCTATGTGTTTTTTCTTTGTGTGCATCACAGGGTTCTTAGACATGTTGATAGTTCTAGTATTATCACAGTGAATAAAAATAGGATAATCAACCTGAATACCAAAGTCTTTAACCATCTACTTGATCCAAACCATGGTTGAACAATTTAGTGCTGCTGCAACATATTCAGCTTTTGTTGTTGACTGAGAAATACAGTTCTACTTCTTGCTTATCCAAGAAACCAACCTGTCTCCAAGAAATACTACTCCTCCTGAAGTGCTCTTCCTATCATTAATACAACCTGCCCAATCTACATCTGTATACACATGAATTTTTACATTCTCTGATTTTGGATACCATAAACCATAGTCTATAGTTCCCTTTAGATATCTAAATATCCTCTTGATTTCCATTAAGTGATTCTGTTTGGGTTCAGCTGCAAATCTTCCAACAATGCCAACTGCATTAGATATGTCAGGTCTAGATTGAGTTAGGTAAATGAGTTTACAAATCATAGATTTGTACAATGTCTTATCAACTATTGTAGAATCATCATCTTTTGAAAGCTTGCTTCCTATTATCATAGGAGTGCATACTGGCTTACAGTCTTCCATCTAGAAGGTCTTCAGTATCTATTTCACATATTTTGACTGATTAATGAATATACCTTTATCTATTTGCTTTACATTCAGTCCCAAAAAGTGTTTTATAGGACCAATCATGCTCATTTCAACTTCATTCTACATTTCTTTTTCAAATGTTGTACTGAGCTTGTCATTACCTCCGAAGATAATGTCATCAACAAATATGGAAACTAATAATAATCTATCAGGTGTCTCTCTTGTGAATAGGTTATAATCTTCTGCTCCTTTCTTAAATCCAATCTTGGTAAGATAACCATCAAGTCTCTCATACCAAGCTCTTGGGGCCTGTTTAAGACCATAGAGTGCTTTCTTCAATCTGCATACCATGTCTGGTTCATCTCAAAGATTAAATCCTCCAGGATGTTCTATGTAGATTTCTTCATTCAAGTCACCATTTAGAAAATCTGATTTTACATCCATTTGATAAACTTTAAAGTCTTTGAATGTTGCATATGCCACAAACAATTTAATGGCTTCCAGTCTTCTCACTGGGGAAAATGTATCAATGTATTCTATTCCTTCTCTCTGTGCATATCCTTTACATACCAATCTTGCTTTGTTTCTAACTACTGTACCATCTTCATTCATCTTGTTTCTGAATACCCACTTTGTTCCAATCACATTTTTGTCACT
>MU227000.1:619511-682469 GCA_018584345.1 Thuja plicata
AGTATCTTGCTCCATTTATCATGAGCTTCTTGTTCTAGCTCTATAAACTTCTCTTCAAGAAATTTGTAAGCTCTCATTTTGGGTGAGAAATTTTTCTCATATTTCTCCATGATTTCATTTATTTCTTTCCTTTTTTATTTAGGAGGCATAAGAGTAACAAGTACTCTTTCTCTTATCTATTTCTCCTCATGGAGTGCAAATGTGAACCTAGAAGATAATCTAATTAGTAGTTCTTGTGGTACATCACATGTAGTGAATTGAAGTGGGACATAATAGTGTCTGCATATTTTAGCTATAAATGTATCTTCAATTTTATTTTGTTCTACAAAATCCCATTTCAACCATTTCTTAATCTTAGGATGTGCAATAGACGAGGCTTCTGAAATTTACTTACATATTTCATCAATGCTTTCAGGAGTTGATGTTACCTTTTCTATTTTCTTTGCTTGTTCAATTGCAGTGTCAGGCTCATCCATAGCTAAGTCCTCTATATGCTCATTTGTTTGAACAAATTTCCTCCTTTTGGTAGGTTTCCCAACTGGTTGTTTTCCCTTTGATGTGTCAGGTTTCCTTTTATACACCTCTCCTTTTACCATGGGAGAAGGAGTTGCATCCTTTGTTGTCTAACTCCTCGTTCTTGACTTCTTAGGTGGAGGAGGAGGTGGTGAATCAGGCTATTCTTCCTCTAATTCATTTTCCTCTGATGTATCATCGATGGGTACTTGTTCCTCGGTGATTTCCTCCTTACCCTCTTGTTCCTCTTCACCTTCAGAAGATATATTTAATTTCTCTTTCAATTTCTTCACCATTCTATTTGACTATTTTACATATTTCTTGACAACAAGATTTTTTTTAATCTTTTGTTTGGCATCTTCATAGGTGCCAAATCTTAGTTTCTTGTTGTCCACTAGTTCATTTAGTAGTGCCTCAATGCACTCATTGGCTTGTCCTATTTTGATTTCATATTCTAATTGTGAAAGCCATGACTTCCTAGGTACTACTGCTTGGATATATGTGAAATCAGTATCTACCATGAAACATATATTTTCTTTGTGTTCCTCTATCAGATTTTCAGGAATCCTTGTTCTAGTTTGCAACATTTCCTTAATGGTTTTGAAATACTCATGCATTACATTATCAAAACATCTTCCTAGTGATTCTATGAATTCACCTATCTGAATGGTTATAGGTCTTCTTATGTCCCATATAGCTTTTCCTATTGAAGGAAAGTATTATTCAAAGTAAAAGAATATGCACATTATGAGGGAACCAAACTTACAAGTGTTTGTTCTTGAAGATCTTATAGTGCACATGTTCTCCTCCAGTTGATGTAACAGGATCTCTGCAAGATCCATCTTCTTTCCTTGTTTGATGATTTTGTATGTTGTGCTCATAGCAGTGCTTGATATACTATTCATTATGTTCGCCTGGAGTATTTTATATCCAACAACACATGCTCCAAAATTCAGTTCTACATCGGTAATGGTGTTGACCTTGAGTGCTCTTTTGTCTGATTTAGCACCAGTCAGTTTTTCCACTTCTGCCAGGGATGGGTGCTTGTAAGCTTGTGGTTTATCAGTCGTAAGATAACCAGTAACTACATGAATAACATCCTTTGTTATTGGTTTAGGCTTATTAAGCCATAAGGTCTTGTTGTGCATTCTGCTGAGAAAAATCTTTATCCATTCTGTTTTGAAAACTTTGGGAAAATGTAGTGCATTTGTGAGTCCTTTCACTTCCAGATGCTTATGCTCATCTTTGATTTTTCTAGCTTCATCACATAGTGCCCTGTAGGCATTATCTAGGTCTAGATCTCCTATCTCTGAGATCTTGCAGTGTATATAGGACCTTACGTCCTCTACCAGCAAAACCCTAGGTGGGATTTTGGAGAATGCTCCAGAATCGTCAGGTTATGATGCTATTTCTGGGTGTAGCTTATATTTGGGTTCAGCACAAGAGCCTCTACTAACAAGCTTGAATATTTTCTTCTTATCTTCCTTAATCTTTTCAACTCTAGAATTCGATTCCATTGTGTTGCAGAAATTTAGGGCTTTTCGCAAATAAAATAGTGTAGTTGGTGAATGTGGTTACTTACTGAATCTCTGTGATTTCCTGTGAATGTGAATGCTTTGTGTCAAATTAATTTATGCTGGGTTTCTCTTTAAATTGCTTTGAAATCACTCTGCTCTACTTTTCTCTGCCCAAAAATTATGGGTGCAAAAATGAGTTCATCCGTCGGGCTTTTATAACTTTTGTACCCTAAGTTGTCATTAATGCTCACCAACTCGTCGGTATACAAAGACTGAGTTCGTCGGTAGAGGCATTCATAACATCTTCAATTTATATGCAAAGCATTAGGGTTGCTAGCAATGTTGGTGACTTCACTGATGATGGTCGGTAAAGTGGCGAAGACAGCTTTTGTTTCCTCAAGGTTCACCAATGTCCGTTGGTTTACACTTAGCAACTTGGCATTTGTGTAATGATTGATACATTCTGGTAAGTAGTGCTAACTTTTCTGTGTGTGTTCACCAATGCAAATTTGTACCCAATAACTGATGGTTGCTTTTCAACAGTTTTACAAATAACAATATAGTGCATCTTTATTCATGCTAATGTTACAATATGAACTATGTGTAATGGAATCGATGCATAATATAACTTGTCATAATGCAGTTCCATACTTACTTGTGAAATCTAGTTGGATGTAGTGATGTCACCAGATCCATTGGATGGGGTGTCACCATTTTAATTTCTTGTTCCAGCACCTTCAGTGTTTGTGGCTTTTACCCACATCTTGTTTCTCATTCTCTTGATGTCATCAATGGTATTTCCATTGGGATGAGTACTTGTATCTATCAGTTGGTTTTTGCAATCTTTTATCACATGTCCAACCTTATGATAATGCAAACATGCCATACCTAGATTGGTCCAACCTCTTGACCTTCTGGTCCACTTTCTCATACAGTTGGAAGCAATATGACCATACCTTCTACATGATGTGCAGTTTACCCATGTTTTATAGTCCCAAACATATGAGTTACCTACTCTTGTTGGTTTGTAGCTATTGTTAGTTTCTTTTGGTGTCCAGGCCTTGTTGTTCTTTTTCCAGCACTCCTCATGTGTATGCCCATTCATCTTGCAGGTAGGATAGTACTTGTCCATATAGGTTTTCCTTTTTGGATTTGTCAATTTGGATCTAGATTCATGTGCCTTATGTCCTTTCTTTTGACATTTATAACAATTACCAATGAAAGTAGATTGTGCTTGAGGAATACCTTTCATTTTGCTTCTGCAAATTTTTGAGGTGTGGCCGGGTTTTCCATAGTGATTGCATGACAGCTTCTTGGATCTTGGGGTTGTGAAAGCATTCCTTTGATCTGGTTGATTAGAAGATTCACCATTCTCATTGTACCCTAATCCTATGTAGTTGTTGACTCTTCTCTGTCCATCAAGAAAATCATCCATCCTTTTGTTGCTATCTTCAATTTTCTTGGTCAATTCGTTGTGTTGATTCTGGACTTTGATTTCATGCTTCAATTTTTCATTCTCTTCTCTTAGCTCACCAATGATCTATATTATTTCAATGAGTTCAGTATTTAATCAGTTTGCCTCTTGACTCGTAAGAATAATCTGATTGGTAATCTCATGGTGATGCTCAGTAAGTCTTTGAATCTCTGATTCTTTTTCTTGTAGCTTCTCTGTTATTTTCTTCCTATCATCAATGGCTAGTGTTCTTTCATTTTCAGCTTTTCTTGCATCATTCATGACATCAATCATTTTCACCATTTGAGTCTCTTGACCGATTTGCAGCATTCTCAATTGCTCAATTAGATGTTGATTGGCCTCATGTAGACTTGTGATCTTTTCATCTGATTGGTCTGATGCTTTACTTGATGTTGATTATGCTGTATCAAAGTAATCTTGCATTTCTTATTCTTTGTAGTCCTTCTCATTCAGCCTAGTTGCCATAATATTTCTTTCATCAAGAAGTTTTCTCAAGTTGATTCTTGCCTCTTTATACTACTCATAGTTTATTTGCATCTGTAATTGCTCATTCTCAATATTCATGTCCAGTCTGTACTTTTCCACTGCTCTGATCTTTTCTCTTAAGTCTTTAAGCTTTTCAAGAAAGAGACTTAGCTCTGATACCAATTGTTGGAATTATATTGGAATGATGTACTGAGAGGGGAGGGGCGAATCAGTACCTCTAAAACTTTTCTTGGTTATCCCATTAACCCTTAGTCATCATTTTGTAAATTATCTTATCTAACTATTCATCTTTCTTTATGTATATGCAATCATAATATATGGTCTTTAATATGTAACCATACAAGAAACATTTATGAAAATAGATAACACATGACACAAGATATGATATCGTAGAAAACTCCTGTTAGGAAGTAAAAACTGCGATGGGGATTGTTACCCACAAGACTTCACTATCTACATATAAGAAGGGGCTGGTTAAGGCTTACAATTGGTCACTTCTGATGACCTACCCTGTTAGGAGTATTACAGTGGAGACCTATTAAGACCTACTTCGTTTGAAGCTTTACCAACACTATTAAGTGTGCACTTTGTTAAGAGATTTGTAAAGAATGGTTAAGTCCACCTTCTACAAAAGGATTTTATATTTGATGCACTTGTTAGAATGCAACTACATAAGTCTTTGATCTGATGATGTATGCAATCTCTAATTACTGATAGCAATTGTCTTTGCTTGGTCAGTTCCAATGAAGTACAATAATCATATCCTGTTAGGATTAAGTAATACTAAGAGGGGGGTAAATCAGTATTACAACACTTTAAATTAAACTTTAACCAATTCCACATAAACCATATGATTGCTGAAATGAACACGCAACTCATCACACCATTATTTGTTGTCAAGGAAACCCTAGCCAGGGTTAAACCCCTATGGGGATGGTACCCACAACCATGCACTAAAGTATAGTGTCCCTATTAGGAGACCTAGCCTTGTTATGATCTTAATATTACATAGTACATTTCCTTGTTAAAGTAATAGAAACCCTGTTAAAGGTATACAACACCCTGTTAGGGGTACACTGAGCTTACAGCTCTAACAATCAATAGTTCAAAAAAATATTCTCATAAATGAACAAAAACAAGCATCTCCAATACTTAGATAGTTCTAGTTATAGCTCTCAAAATAAAAATTCAATCTCTGATCTTTCATCTTCCATCACACATATCTATCTATTTTCCATACATCTCATGCTTCTTCGCTTTACAAAATGTTCTTCATATATATATGCAATACATCATTTGGTCAGCTTCCAATTACAATACAAAATAGAATAAATACTTAAACAAAAAATAAATATAATGTCAATGCTCTTGTATTACCAAAGTATACGTAATTCACAATACCAATCCAACTTAGTGTGCTTGGATTCATCTCATGCTCCCTCAATCATCACAATTGTTCAACTTCTCTGTTACACTATTTTGTTGTCTTCGCACATCTTCAAATCTCTCTAACTCTCTATATTTATCACCAAAACCAAATCAATCTTAACTTTAGGTCATACATACATCATAGTATCTTTCTATAAGCTCGCTAGTCATCAAATATCATACACAATCTTCGATGTCTAAAATAATGTTATTATACTTTGTATTTTTGTTTCTATACTTAGTCACTTTCATAACTAAATCTCCAATATTGTTCTTAACTTGATCATACTATCAGATGTGTTTCCATAAATGACAACCATTAAGTGTCCCAATACAAAAAAATCACTTTCCAACAATCTCTCCCTTTGGCATTGATGGCAACACTTGTCGAAAAATGACTAAGTGTCCCAATACAAAATTGTTCTCTTTTTCTCTTCTTTTCTTCTTCTCTCATTTTTTTTATCCTCTCTTCTCCTTTTCTCATTTTTCTTCTCTTCTCCCCCTTTGACAACAATGGAAAAGTTGTATCCAAAATTTACAAAAAAGTAAAATTAGTGCTTGCTCACCAATTTTAGAATATCTTGAAAGGAATCTTCCAAGATCTTAACTTCTACATTCCATGACTCTACCAATAACTGACTAACATGAATTAGTCCATTCAATGCATAGGATGATGTCTTCACTGCTTTTAACTCCATGGGAATAGATTTTGTTAGTGAATCTGTAGTCTTCTCCATATCAGATAGATGTACTTCAAGAATTGATAACTTAGGAGTGATTAGACTCTTCAGCAAATCTTGTCATTACTCTCCCTTTCTCTATATCCAATACATTCAACTTATCCAAAATATTTTTTACCTCTCTATCCATCTCTATTACAGATTGTGAGGAGGTCTCACAACTGTCCATCATGTTGTTCAGAGTAGCCATGTCCCTTGCACTAATGTCTTCTATATTCTATATGTGTCTGATAGGGTTCATACAATAGTTGTATAACATCCTTCCATGTATGACACAACTTCTAGCCTTTAATGTAGCTGATCTAAGAATGCCCAAGTCCCATGAAATAGACTGGCATACTTCCTTCAACTTCTTCTCTAAATAACTTTTCTCTTCCTTCTCTTCAGCAATCTTCACTAAGGACTCATAGTGACCATCAAAATCATCTAGTGTCATTTTTAGGTTCTCTGCATAATCTTTACTTTGAAAAAAAATAGGGACTAGAAGCATTTCATTCATGGTACCAATTGCTCTAGTAATTACCTTAGTCTTTTTGTCTCTTTTTTGCTCAGATCTTTCTTTTGCCTCTGTGAATATGATGAAGGATAGTCTCATCAGTTCATCCTCATCCATGTTTTCAACATCTATGCTTACAGATCTATCCTTACTTTCCAACAATAGGATAGTAGATGTGTCAATTTTAGGTTTTACTTCAACTCTTGCCTCTTCTTCTTTTGTTGTGTCTATCTCATTCTTCTGTGTTGATTCTTCTTTCTTCTATACCTCTTTATGTTCTTCCTCTTTTTGTTCTACTTCATCTGCCATTGTATTATCATTATTTCCTTCAAATGGATCTTTCTCATCATGTGAATTGTCAAGGGTCACAGGCACACCAGAAACATAGAAATCCAGTTGCATGTCAGTACTAACTTTGATCTTCTCAACATTTTCTTCAACTGTCTTAGAGCTCTCTCCAATTCCTATAGGTGTAGGCATAGTAGATGTAGGAGGTGGAGTCTTCTTAGGAATATTACTCAATTATCTGATCTAATGCCTTCTAAGTCTCCTCTATGAATTCTTCATATTTCCTACCCGTAATTTTCACTAATCTTGCTTTGGTTCTCAAAAAAAGTTTGAGTTCATTAAATATTATTTCTCTCTCATGTACAGAAACTACTAGCAACATATCCTCAATAGATTGATTTATAATAGGCTCATCTTAAAATTGTGCAAGTTTTTTTCTAATATCCAATTTACCATACAATTCCTCAGGTATACTTCCCTTTATCTCTAATAGATTCTTCTTGAAAACAAGTAAATGAATTATCACTATGTCCTCAATTACTAGTTTGTCAGATTCCTCATACCTGTCATAGTATTTGTTCACTGCAAAAAATATTTCCTTTCTCAATAGATCTCTTCTCTAGCATCTTTATATCAGGTTTCCATATATGTCTATCACTTGTGGTCTCTTTTTAAACTTTCTTTTCTTCTACTTCTTCAGTCCTCTAGTTCTTAGGAGGTGAGTCCAGTTTAGTGGACCTAGTGTTTCTCTGAGGAACAATATTTTATTCCTGCAATGTCTTCTGTGGTGGTGAGGGTGTAGTAACATCAAAAGTAGTAGAAAGTGGACCAACTACCTGCTCAATTTCTAGAGGTGGAAGGGTTGCAATAGCAGTACTTGCCAACCCAAAAGATCTCTCTGCTATCTTCTTCCTTACTTCTCTCATCTCTTCTTTAGTAATACCTACTTTAGCTATACAATCATCAATTATATTATCCACTCTTCTCTTCCTTAAGCCTCTATCCTTCTCTTCTCTGACTTTATCTGATTTCTCTTCATATGTGCCCCATCTCTCCTCAGATGTATCAACTTCAGATGCCAAGACATGTTCAATTTGCATAACTAAAACTTCTGAACTAACTTCATAACCCATAGGGTAACACCATTTCTTTCTAGGTACAACTGCCTCAAAATATACACAATCAGTTTCATCCATGAAATAGATTGTATCCTTGTATCTCTCAACCAACTCTTCAGGAATTCTAAATCTTTCTTTCATTTGCCTCGAAATAATCTTGATCATGCCAAACAGTTCTCCATCTACCCATGTGTTGTTTTGTCTTCTGTAGCTCTGTGAAATCTGAATATCAGTGGGTGTGTGTGTGATTTTTGTACCTGTTGAGAGACACAACACTTCAATAAATCATTGCATTAGTGAAAACAAGGGGTTAGCAAACATAGCAATCACCAAAATTGATCTATTGCTTCCTATCTAGGAGGAGTATGAAAAATGACATAATAGCCCTCAGATTATGCATATTCTAGTGACAAATACAACCTAAGAACAGAAGATTCAAATTAAAAGTAATCTAAATGATTCAAAAACATGCATTCTAGCTCTAGAAATGGAGAGTATAACAATATGACTAAGAAATAAGCTAGAAAGCACTATGAAAATCCTTAAAACATGAACATGAGATTGTTCCTTCAATTCTCCAAATATGGGCAGCATAAGGATGCTATTAACTCTTCAAAATTAGGAGCATTACAACAATACAATAAAAGACTTTCAATTTCAGGGCCATTTGAGCTCAAAATCCATCCTATTTATAGGAGAAATGGAGGAAGGGGAGAAGACTCTAGAAGGGTTGTCATTAATGAGAGTGTAAGACTCATTAATGAGGAGTGGTGGAAGGAATATGTAAGAGCCATTAATTCTTCATTTATGAAAGCATTAATGAGGTATGGGTGAGGGTTTAAGAAGCATAGGTGAGGGTTTAGAGTCAAGCCTGACAAAGTGGACTTGAGGAAAGGAATCTTGAGATTCCTTGACTTTCTCAAGTGGGTTGAGTCCTTAATCATTCCTTAATGGAATGTGACAAGATTAAGGGTAGCTTAGGATTAGTATTAGGGGTTAAGGCATGTGATCAAGAAGATAAAGAAGATAGGAGAGAGAATGAGTGGAGGGGGATTATCTAATTAGGGTTAATTAGCTAATTAAGAAGAATTAGCATGTGAGAAGGGGTTGGGATGAGTTTGAACTCATGGTTGGGTAGTTGAGATTGGTTAGGTTTGAGGGAATATTAATGAAATGAATTGTTGTAATAATATATTCACTCAATAATAGGGATTTAATTAATCATTTAAGCCTTTGATTGCTTTGTAATAATTAATTCAGGACTATAGCCAAATTGAATCAATTTAGGCTAGGGGATTGATTTTACAAGTGATGAGGTATAAATAGGATTTCATTAATTCCCTTTTTAAATTAATTACCTTAGCTAGGTTATGATTTGAATTGATTGAATTGATTTGATTGGATTGAATTGGCTAAAGTGATTAATGTAAATTAGTGATTAGAACACTTAGCAGATTAAATCTGATTCGAATGAATTATGTCAGTCAATTGAAGATTTGTCTAAACATAATTGGGGGTATGATCACACTTAGCGTAAGTAGGGTCTATGGTCAGAGCAGACCAAATCTAGGTGGTTACATTTTCCCCTCTTTGAATTGATGTGCGAGTAGCGCATTGATTCAAAGAAATTTTTTGATGTATGACTTCAGAAAGATTGAGAATTTCGCTCATGATCGAACGAAATGCCTGATGAGATTAGTCTCACACTTGATCAAACTAAACTGATAGAATTGACTTTGAACTTGGTTGTCATCCAAATATCAATAAAATATCTTAAAGATATCAATTCTGAACTTGGTTTTCTTCCAAAGAATGATAATACTGATTCTGAACTTGGTTGTCATCCAAAAGTCAGTATGAAGCTGCCAGGAGCTTAGTAAGAATATTTTAAAATGAGGAAACACAAGATATCCAGCTTATGAGAACCAAAGATTTCTATCCAACAGTCCTGACTTAGTCAAGGAAACTGTCATGCCCCTAGTTTGTTTGATAACGAAGTCATTTTTGATGTTGTTTCAAGCAAAAAATTGATTGATGATAGTGTGATCATGCCCCCTTGGGAACGAAATCAAAGGAAAAATCCCTCTGTTGAAAGAACATATCACTTGCATGGAATGGTTAGATTAAGTAAGACTGAATTAGAAGAAGTAAAGAAATGGGGGTGTGTTAAGAGTAAACACACGAGTACCAAGTTAATTACAGTTAAAATGTGAGTTCGATTTTGTTCTCGATAGATCAGAGATTTCAGGAAGCATGGATATGTAAATATCTTAGATTTCAGATGAATTAAAAATAGAAAGGAGTTTGAGCTCAAATCCTGATGTTGTTCTTGCAAAATGCATCATGCAATCTCTAAATGAAGCTATATGCAGACTCTTAGGATTTTGTCTCTGATTTGCAGATATTGGAATATTTTATCATCATTGGGAATTTTTGGAATGGATACCACCTGATAGTACAACAATCACTAATACCCACTAATATCATGAAAGTATGAATACTATGTTTTATTGAAATGTCAGAAATAGACTTAGGCATCAAGGCATAGAAGCCAGGATAACAAAATAGTCACCTTCCTTTTAATATATTATATTATGTGTAAGGCAAGATATTGGACCCGCAATGACCTTGAAAATTCATCATATCCTTGGGTACATTATGCTTCATATACCTTAGTGAGAATCTAATTTAGAAAATAGACAAGGAAAATGTTTCAACCCCGTCGTAGTTTGCACATAACAAAGATCGAGATATATGCGGCTATCCACCCATAGTGGCAGCTCTTACCATAAACATCCAGGTTAGGTGAAATGTATAGGATCATTTGGAACAATCACCATATGCAAAAAACCAAGAAAACATTATGTCTCCTATCCTTGTGACTCTTTGTCTTTGTGCAGACGTCATGGAGTAACTTGAAAGACATAACAACTATCAATTGTGAATCACGTAAATAAAATTCATAAATTCTTAGATTCCCCTAGTGAAAACATCATGGGTTTATAAAAGATTCATAATCAAACCAAGATCAAACTATGTTTAGGTAGTATTTAAAAATACTATTGATTCATTTTTCAAGCGCAGTAGAGATTCAACAATCAAAAATTCAAAATTCAAGAAAATAGGTGTTCCATGTCTGTGTACATTGTTATTCCTATTTGCAATCCAATATAGGTCATAGAAACATCGTTCATGTTAGTGAAATGTTTGTGTCACCTTTGTATCATGAAAGTGATAGTGGTAGTGAAAGTATCAGAAAGCATTGTATCATGAGACAAACCAGCCTGTGATGACCTAGCAAATGCAACCTATCAGACTAGCAAAGATGCCCCCAATGTAGAATGACTTGACCCTAAGACAAAAATACAGACAAATCCCAAGCAAGGATAAGATTGTTGTAAGGAAACAAAGTCAACATTTTAGCACAGGTGTAATTGTCAAGGCTTAGTATCAGTAGTACATTAATAGATGGAGTGCAGAACACAAGTGACGCTTGATTGCTAGGTTTTCACAACCTGGCAAGATCTTTTCTTTCTTTTTTCTACCAAGATGTATGTTTTACCAGGTTTGTCATCAAGGCACTTTTCTCTTTTTCAATTTTTTTGCTTTTTTGAATGTTTTTGTAGTATCAAGGCGCCTGTTTGCCAGGTTTTCACTAAGGATACCCTTTCTTCAGGACTTTTTCCATTGTTTTGGATTTCTTCATGATCAATTTTCTGAATGTTTTTGGTATTTTCTAAAAACTTTTTGTTGTACAAGCTCTGCTAGCCGAACATCAAGCGTAGAAATTCTTAAAATGTAAAGTGTTGATAGGATCTAGAAGAACATCTCCCTCAGGTGTAGCCAGTTGATAAGCTCTAGTCCCAAAAGTAGTAGTGATAACATAAGGTCCTAGCCAGTTAGGTTCAAACTTTCCTTTCTTCTCTCTATTAGGTTGGTTCTTAGGATTCTCTTTTAGGACAAGATCCCCCACTTCAAATTTTTGTGGTTTGACCTTCTTGTTGTACTCTTTGGAAATACGTGCTTGGTACACCTTTATATGATCAAATGCTTGTTGTCTGCACTCATCAAGTAGGTCTAAAGAATTCACCCTATTGATGCGATATTGTTCATCAATAACAAGACCTTGTAAAGATATCTGCAAAGATGGGATTTCAACCTCAATAGGTAGTACTACCTTAGTGCCATAGACTAGAGAAAATGGCATGGCTCCAATTGGTGTTCTGATGCTTGTTCTATAGGCCCATAGTGCTGGATTCAATTGCAAATGCCAGTCTCTGCCAGACTTACTCACAGTTCGGTGTAGAATTTTTAGAATATTTTTATTAGATGCCTCAGCCTGTCCATTACCTTGAGGATAATGGATTGAGGAGTAGTGTTGAGTGATGTGGAACTGTTCACAAAGGTTATCAATGTCTTGATTTTTAAATTGGACCCCATTGTCTGTTACAATTGAAGAGGGTATCCCATATCTATAGATAATGTAGTTCAAACTAAACATAGCCACCTATTTTCCAGTGGCTTTGATTAGTGGCACGGCCTCGACCCACTTTGTAAAATACTCAGTGGCCATAATGATGAACTTGTGTCCATTTGAAGAGTTGGGATATATTTGTCCAACCAAGTCAAATGCCCATTGTTGAAATGGCCAATATGTAATGAAAGGTATAAGTTCTCTGGCAGGAGCATGGATGAGATTTCCATGTGTCTGACATTTATGACATGTTTTGGAAAACTGAATAGCATCTTTCACCATGGTAGGCCAGTAATAGCCTACTCTGATTAGTTTCTTAGCCAATGAAAAGTCGTTCGATTATGATCCACATACACCTTCGTGGACTTCCTTTAGTGTGAGATCATACTCTTCAAGTTCTAAACATATAAGAAGCGTACCATCAAGACCTCATTGATCTAAGTTATTAGTTATGAGGACATAACCTGATGTTGTCCTAATCAGGGCTCTTTTCTCATTTCTAGATAGATCATTAGGAATGGTTTGGTCAGTAAGGTAAGCAATGATATTTGTATATTGAGATTGGTCTGGGGTGTTCAAAGCACAGATTACTTGGTATTCAGGGGTATCAAGGGCAAGATAGGAGAGTTCTTCCACCAAGAATTCATAGCGGGATTGATGTTCCTCCAGTTGTAAAATGGATGCCAAGGTAGCCATAGCATCTGCAGCTTTGTTTTCTATTCTGGGTATCTGCTAGAATGGGATGAAGACAAAGTACTTCTTTAGGTCCTCAACCAGTTGCTTGTAGGGTGTCAACTTTTCATCTTTCATCTGGTAATTTCCATTAACTTGATTGATAATGAGCTGGGAGTCACCATACACGTGTAACTCTACAATCTTCCATTCCATGGCAAGCTTGAGACCGTTTACCAATGCCTCATATTCTGAAATGTTGTTCGTGCATGGGAACATCAATTTGTAAGACTTGGGTATCTTGTAGCCTTGAGGAGTTATGAATAGAACTCCTTCCTTAGAGCCTTGTTGTTTGAAAGAAGCATCAAAGTACATCTTCCATGGGTACTTAGTTAGATGCATAATCATCTCATTCGGGAATTCGATCCTTAGAGGTTCATTATCTGGAAGCGGTGAATCAGCTAGCTGGTCAGCAAGGACTTGTCCTTTAATAGCTCTCTTGTCCGCATACTCAATGTCAAATTCACTTAGAATGAGGACCCATTTTTCCAGATGCCCAGTTAATGTTGTTTTTCTCAAAAGTTACTTTAGAGGATCAATCTTAGCAATGAGCCTTACTGTATGTGAGAGCATGTAGTGTCTCAATTTTTGTGATGCAAAGATGACTGCTAAGCATGCTTTTTCAATAATGTTGTAATTGAGCTCATAGGAGACTAGCATTCTAATGATGTAGTAAATAGCTCTTTCTTTCTTTGTTTCATCCTCTTGTGCTAATAATACTCCTAATGATGTAGCTATAGCTGAGATATATAGGAGCAATGGCTTGCCGTGAATAGGTGCCATAAGAATAGGAGGAGTAGCTAGGTACCCTTTTAATTCTCTGAAGTTGGCTTCATAGTGTTCATCGCACTTGAAAGTGACCCCTTTATGTAGTAATTTGGTAAAGGGTTGTGCCCTATCTACAAGTTGTGACATGAATCTCCTGATTGATTGAAGTCTCCCTTGCAATGTCCTCATTTGACTGATGTTGCATGGAGGAGTCATCTCTACAATAGCTTTAGCTTTTGCTGGATCTACCTCAATTCCTTTTGCTAAAACTATAAACCCTAAGAGCTTCCCTGATTGGACTCCAAAGGCACACTTCTTTGGATTGAGCTAGAGTTGAAACTATTCCATTCGATCCAATATCTTTCTTAGGTCATCAATATGAGTACCTCTTTCTTTGGATTTGGCCAATGTGTCATCCAAGTAATCTTCCATGTTTTTATGCATCATGTCATGGAATATAGTAGTCGTTTCTCTTTGATATGTAGCGTCAACATTCTTTAACCCAAATGGCATGACGTTCCAGCAAAATGTGCCCCGTGCACATGTAAATGCAGTCTTATCTTGATCCTCAGGGGCAATTTTTATTTGATTATAGCCCGAGAATCCATCCATTAATGAATACATCTGGTAGCCTACTATGAGGTCTGTGATCATTTCAATGTTAGGTAGCAGGAAGTAATCCTTAAGACATGCCTTGTTTAAGTCTCTAAAGTTGGTAGAAATCCTGATAGATTTATCAGATTTAGACATGGGGACCACATTGGAGATCCATCCTGCATAGGTAATGACTCTGATAAATCCAGCCTTCAACAATTTCTCTAGCTCTGCTTTGACTAGTAATGCAACATGAGGATGCATCTTTCTAAGTTTTTGTTTCACGGGTTTGATCTTGGGAGCTATAGATAAGTGGTGCATGATTAGATTAGGATCTAGTCCAGGCATATCTGTGTAAGACCATGCGAAGTTGATTTTCTTTTCCCTCAGGAACTCTGTGAACTATGTCTTCTCTTCTACTGAAAAATATTGTGCAAGGTGTACTACTTGAGGATCTTCAATGGTGCCCAAATTTACTAGCTGTGTGGGTTCAATCAGAACTGAAGACCTTTCCTAAAAGTGCTCGGGGAGGATATCAAGAATCCCATCTTTTGGTGCCTCTGATAGGTTTTCTCCATCACATGCATCTTTTATCTTTACTATTTTAGGATCTGATACTGCCACAAAGTGGTTTTCACCATCAGTCCTCTTTTTCTTTTTGTTTTTCAATTTTTGATTGAGAAACTTGATATGCTCCTGTGACATGTTCGTGCTCCTTGCATTGGTGGAAGAGGGATGAGGTTCACAAGCATTTAGATAACAAGCCAGAGTATAGTCATTGGGAAAGTTGAGGATAGGTGTAGGATCTGTTTCAGTCCAATCAATTAGGTTTGGAAGTATCAATCATAGGAAGTCAAACTCTAGGAAGGACAACATCGTGTTAGCATCATGACTTTAATTGACATGACATGTCCTATTAAGTTAAATTCTTCAATGTTTAGATCAATAAGAGCTAGGTCATCATTGAAAGGGTTGTTGTTAGTTATATGCGGACCAAACTCTAGTGAATCGTCAGTGGAACTGTCATCTTCATCTCTCCGTAAAAGGAGGCTTCTTGATTGTAGCCTCTAAAATTGAAATTCTTCTAGACTTATGGGAACACCAGTCTCTTAATTAATGTTTGGGGGAAGGAACTCTTCCTCTGCTTCATGAATATCAGCATTGTTGGGAGTAGTGTTAGACTGTTCATGGGGAGCTGAGGGGGCTGCAAACATGTGAATTGTATCTATTTCAATATCTTTTGTGGCGACAGATAGCTCATCCCATTCATAATTATGAGAGTCAATGACCTCATCATTAGATCTATTTAAGTATTCAACAATGATTACTTGATGTACCTAGTTAGCTGCCTGCAGATCAAAGTGTGGTAGATCAAGGACATGTGAAACCATGACCAATTGCCCCCAGTTAGGATGTAAATCTTGTCGTCGGGGTGTGCTTTCTGTAGCTGTTGCTATCAAGGGTATCTCTTAATCGTCTGTTGTTGAGTATCCTACCTCTTGAATGGGAGGCTGTGTTAACAAAGGTGTGCAAAGATCTTGTGGTACCTCAAAGCTTTGTACATAGTGCTCTCCTTGATAGTTGGGATTCTCTATGCCAACATGTAATAACCTTTCATAGGACCACTACTCTAGTTCATCTGTTTCATCACTCCCTTTGTCTGAGGTTGGGTTGTCTTTTGAAGTAGGTTTGTCAATGTTAGTATTAAAGCCCAGTCCTGTTTTGTCTTTGGTATTCTGGAATTCCATGGGTATAGGCTCAATAAGCCCTCGTCCTGTGTCACTTAGAGGTCCCTTTCCTTTGTATCCCATCTGCTTGAGGAAATCATATTCTTTACCATATTGTTCTGGGGATATCTCTACATGTTTGACCTCAGCTTCTGTCGGTTCTCCTTTGTAAAGCCAGTCCAAGACTGCATGTTCTTCTGTGTTATCTAAAGAAGATGTGGATGCCTTTACCATTCCATTTTCTTTGTGTATTTCTGGCTCCTTGATTGCAGTAGGTGTGAATGTCAAGGAAGGTTTTCCATAGGATCTTGGTGATATGGGTAACTCTATCAGTGAGGGAATCAGGTCTAGCTTGTATTCTCCCATACCTATTTCTTCAAGTTTTAAGGTTTTTCCAAAACTCTTCATAACCATGTCCTTGGTAGTTTCAGGAGAAATCACATCCATAGCCTCTTTTTTATGCGAGATCATACTACCTGCTTTGATATTGTTACAAGTATAGTTATCATCTGCAGGAATCGTCACTTCCACCCCATTGTGTGGGAACTTTATACACTGGTGGTAAGTGGATGGCACAGCTTGCATTTTGTGAATCCATGGTCTCCCCAATAGGATATTGTAGGCTAGGGGTAGATCTAGAACTTGACATACAACATTCCTCTCAATTGGTCTGACCCTGATAAGCAGAATAATAAGTCCTTTAGAGGATCTTTCTTCCTCATCATAAGCTTTGATATTTATCTTGCTTCATGAATCAATTGTTTGTTCTGAGAGACCCAGTTTCTTGATCAAATTAAGAGTACTGATATTTAATCTTGCGCCTCCATCTATCAACATGTGTCTAACATGGGATTTATGAATGAGGACTTCAATATGGAGGGGTTGATTATGTGGATGTGTTAATGACTTATCATCCTCTTTAGAAAAGGAGAGATAATATGGTGCTGAGATGTGATTGACCATCACTTGGAATTTGTCTATATCAATATCCTTTGGGACATTAGTAGCATGTAAGGCTTGTTCTAGGATTTCCCTATGTACTGTGGATATTTTGAGCAACTCAAAAATGGAAATTTTGGTAGAGGTTTGTTGCAATTGGTCTACCAAGTCATACTTTTCTCCAGGAATAGTAACCACATGTTTTTATGTTGGTTTAGGAATAGTCATAATAGGAACCTTGGACGTTGATGTTGGTTTTGGGGGTCCTTTGATCGTGACCTGCGCTTGGCTCCGTGTTACTGCATTTGAGTGGAATGAAACACCTTTGATTGTGACCACATTGATTGATTCTATTTTAATGTCTAGCATATTGATCACATTTTCATTATTGGAATAGGCGTAGTTTAATTCATTACCTTTCCCTTTAGATGTTTCTCCTTTGTCATAATTAGGGAATGGTTTATTGAATGTTATATGATCTTCATTGGTAGTGTGTCCATCCACTTTGATCTTACCTCCTTCAATGAGGTCTTGAATGACATGTTTGAGCTTAAGGCAATTGTTAGTCTTGTGTCCTTTGTTCTTGTGAAAGACACAGTAGGAGTTATCATCCCACCATCTAGGTTTGACCATTGGTTCCCACGGTTTGGAATCTGGTATAGTAAGAAATTTTTTATCCAATAGTCTTTTGAGAATAGTCTCAAGGGGTTCTCCCAAAGGAGTGAATGTTCTTTCAGGTCTTGAAGTCCATGTCCGACCCTTTCTATTATCATTGTTTTCTTTGGGTATGGGAGTTGTTACCTTGGCATCCTTGCTTGCTTGCATACTGTTAGTGAGATTGAATACCTTAGGTTTAGGTTCAACATTGGATGTGTCTACTAAACCATCATTGACAACATTTTTGTTTTGCTTCCATCATTTAGGCTTGGAGTTGGAGTTTTTGGATTTGTTTTCACCTTGAAGAGTGATCTCCCCCTTTCTGACCATAACTTCTTTGATACGGATGGCATTTTTGATCATTCTATCGAAGCTAGGGGAGTCTTGCATTTTCAATGCGTAGTTCAATTCTGGTACCAAGTTATTAACGAAGATTTCCATCTTCTCAGATTCAGGAATAGCTCTTGAGTACCGTTCAAAGATTTTCCTCCATCTTTGAAGGAAGCGTGTAAATGATTCACCAGTCTTCTGTTAAGTGTTACATAGATCCATCATAGTCACATCATGTTGGATATTGTAGGAGTAATGCTAGATAAAGCGTTGAATTAGCTCCTCAAAAATTTTGACCTTAGGGTTCAGCTTTGAGAACCACTCCATGGCATTACCTCCTAGACTTCCTAGAAAGAGTTGCATGAGGTATGAAGGTTCATGCATGTATTCTATGCTCAAAGCACAGAATTCCCTTATATGGTCGTGTGGGTCGGTCTCCCCCATATACTTGTTGTATTTTGGTCATACCACATTGGGAGGAAATGGAACCATCGTGATACTTTTGTCAAAAGGGAATGGACAAATGGCGTCCAAAGAGTACTTTGTTTTGGGTTTATCTTTCTTCTTTTTGAGGTTTGCGAGCTCTGTTTGCATCAAAGTGAGTTGCTTGGTGAGAATGGATATAGGAGTTGGTACCTCCTTTTCTTTGAGTTTCTCCACATCATAATCCAGGGGTAATTTTACGTCGGTGGATGCCAAATGGAGGAAGTATTTCTCTTTATTGTCATCAATTATCCTTTCCAATATCTTGTGGAATCTCTTACTCTGTTTGATTTTATCGTACTCATCTTCAGGGATCTCCTCCTCACTGTCTGATCTAAATGGATCACGTTCAAAGGTGGTTTCTTCATTCTCATCTAGATCTTCATGCTTTTGGATTTTTCTATTGTCATATTCTTCAAAAGTTGCACTCCATTCATGAGTGTTTCTATCCATTTATGGAGAGTATAGATCGAGTAAGGAGCTGTGAGATGTTTCTCCTTGAAAGTGTGGTGATTTAGGAGGCACTTTCGATCCTTAGGTGTGTACTTGTTGCATCTAGTGTTAACCATGTGGTTATGTCTCAACTTTCATCAACATTTCCCAATAGTGTTAGGTAGAGTCTCAAATTGTTCAAGTGAGTGTGTCTAGGTGGAAGTATCATTTGAGTTTTGGTGGAAGCAAATGATTCCAGCGTTAGAGGGTTAGAATGCCCTAATAGTGAGCTGGGAATCAAGTTTGTTGTAAAAATTGGGTAGACCACACGTATTTAGATAGATTGTAAGAGTCTGATAGGACATGCAAGGTAGATGTCTAAAAAACATTTTGATATAGCCACAGTGAGACCAAAATAAGTAATAGGGACAGATTTAAAGAGTATAAAAGGGGATCCAACATAAACTATCTTCCTTGGAGAGGCAAAGATGTCAGTTCCCACTGTTCAAATGTAGTCAGTTTCATTTTGGAAGTACGTGAAGTTTGAAGATCATGTTTTTGAGATTTTTCAATGATTGAAAAACACATGTAGACCAAGGTTTGAATTTTGTTGCTTGTTTGAAGGTGTTATCTTTTTAATGATTTTCAGTCACATCAAGCATTGTTGCATTGTTAGGAGGGTGAAATAGACACACATCTTATCCCTATTTTCTAGGTGGAGGATGAAAATCCTTTTCTTGTTGACTTAGGTACACACTCAAATGCTAATTAGAATACAGCCATCACCAAGCATGCAATGGCTCCAGTCATGATTTTTTATTAGCCAACTCCAAATGCAAGTGAGGGCATGATATGATGAGTGTCTTGGGGCAATTACTTTTTGCCTTGCACAAGGTTTATCACCCTTTCAGGGATGAATCAGGAATTATTTCAATTTAAATGTTGTCTTTTATTGGGCAATCCATTCAAAACTGTCCCCCATAGAATTGCACAAGGAAAAATTGAGACATATAGCCCTATGAGTACTTAAGTATATGTAGTCTCGCAAGAAAGATTCAAGTGGCTCCGCTCTACATATACCCAAGTATGTTCAAAGAATGATGTCAGAATTCTATGAAAAAAACCGGCTCTGTCTTCCGAGGCTTTAGCCTACGAGGAAGCAATTATTTATAGTGAGTTGGATGGGTTGGCGTAAAACCTGTCCTCACTTGGGTCATTCTCGGGAGATTTTTTTCCTCAACCGGCAGACCCTCTACTATTAAATAAACTTACAAAGGATTGGCAAGAGTAGGACGTCTAGATTTCTAATACTTTCAAAGAAGAAGAGCATACTCTCCTAATCCATGCCATTTTCTCCCAAAACACGCAAATCAATGTTCATTCCTTCAAGCTATGTTGAGCTCGATTTATATTATTCCTATTTAAGAAAAAATAGAATGCTTGAAGGTAAATTTTCTTGTTCAATTGACCACAGTTTTAGATGAGTAGCTTGTTCAATTTCTGATCCCAAAATGAATTAAATGATTGAACTTGTTCTTTGAACCACAAGATTTAGTGATTTTTGTTGTTCATTTACTGATCCCAAATTTAGACGATGAGGTTTGCTTTGTTCAATTACTCCAAATTCTTTTTAAATCATAAATTGACTTGTGAGTTTCTAATTTTCCTTAAAAAGGAAAAGAGCATATTCCTCTGGACAATTTAGTATAAGATTTGAAAATGTTTTTAGTTTCGAAAGCATAAGAAAAGAATATAATTCAAGATAAGGGATCAACAATATATAAAACTATAAGTTAGTATCTTCTTTTCACTCTCTTAGCTCTGACAGCAATCTGCAAACACAAGTTAGGCTAAAAATAGGATCACAATCACGGAAACAACCAAGTTAGCAAGTTAGAAATCAAATTTGCAAATGTTAGAACCCTTTATTTCTACCCCCTGGACGACAAATGATATTTCAGAGACCCAAAATGATAAACCCTAAAAATGATAAAAGATTAACCCAAATGATAATCTTCACCCAGGATGATATTCCTTTTACGCGAAATGATAATACAAACCAAAAACATAAAAATAATTACTAGAAACGATTTTAAGGCCAAATTTTACCTTCCAGTAGTTTAATGGAAAACGATATTAAAACTCTCAGAAATGATAAGTTGCTCCCAGAAATGATAAAATATTTACCGAAAATGATAAGTTGCTCCCGAAAATGATAAGTTCCTCCCGGAAAAGCTAAACTGCCTACAAATTTTGAAAATGTTAAGGGCAGAGAGAAAAATTTGGTGAAATTTCGAGCAGTAATTGCCCCACAGTGGGTGCCAGAGATGTGTGTGTGGTTTTTTTACCTGTTGAGAGACACGACACTTCAATAAATCCTCGCGTTAGTGAAAACAAGGGGTTAGCAAACATAGCAATCACCAAAATCAATCTATTGCTCCTTCAATTCTCCAAATATGGGCAGCATAAGGATGCTATTAACTCTTCAAAATTAGGAGCATTACAATAATACAATAAAATACTTTCAATTTTAGGGCTATTTGAGCTCAAAATCCATCCTATTTATAGGAGAAATGGAGGAAGGGGAGAAGACTCTAGAAGGGCTGTCATTAATGAGAGTGTAAGACTCATTAATGAGGAGTGGTAGAAGGAATATGTAAGAGCCATTAACACTTCATTTATGAAATCATTAATGAGGTTTGGGTGAGGGTTTAGAGTCAAGCCTGACAAAGTGGACTTGAGGAAAGGAATCTTGAGATTCCTTGACTTTCTCAAGTGGGTTGAGTCCTTAATCATTCCTTAATAGAATGTGACGAGATTAAGGGTAGCTTAGGATTAGGATTAGGGGTTAAGGCATCGGATCAAGAAGATAGAGAAGATAGGAGAGAGAATGAGTGGAGGGAGATTAGCTAATTAGGGTTAATTAGCTAATTAAGAAGAATTAGCATGTGAGAAGGAGTTATGATGAGTTTGAACTCATGGTTGGGTAGTTGAGATTGGTTAGGTTTGAGGGAATATTAATGAAATGAATTTTTTTAATAACATATTCACTCAATAATAGGGATTTAATTAATCATATAAGCCTTTGATTTCTTTGTAATAATTAATTAGGACTATAGCTAAATTGAATCAATTTAGGCTAGGGGATTGATTTTGCAAGTGATGAGGTATAAATAGGATTTCATTAATTCCCTTTTAAATTAATTACCTTAGCCAGGTTATGATTTGAATTGATTGAATTGATTTTATTGGATTGAATTGGCTAAAGTGATTATTGTAAATTAGTGACTAGATCACTTAGGAGATTAAATCTGATTCGAATGCATTATGCCAGCTGATTGAAGAGTTGTCTGAACATAATTGGGGGTATGATCACACTTAGGGAAAATAGGGTCTATGGTCAGAGCAGAACAAATTTAGGTGGTTACAGTGGGTATGTTTTCTCTCCATGCTCTAGGGTGCATGCCAAGAAACTTTTTCTCAATATGGATATACATATGAACTAGAAGTGAGCCAAATATAAAGGTCTTAGATTTATCCTTCTTGATTAGCTTAACATTCTCCAAAAAGTGTTCTGCCAGAACCTCACATAGGTTAAATGTAGTGTTTTCCTTTATCATCCTATAGTCCATCATAATGACTCCTGTTGAGACTAAATTACATCTGCTACTGTAGTAAAATTTGCATCTAATTATCATCGCAAACAGTCTAACATCCTATAAGAAAATATCATTCACTATCATAGCTCGCCGTCCCATTTAGAGTGTGTTAGTGTTTCAACTTGTTTCTTTATGTGCTTCTCTACCACAAGGATAACTCTAGTGTTGTCTAACCCAGTTATATCATGAATAAACTAACTACTCATCTTTACAGGTTGCTCTCCTATCCAGATGAATTGATCATGTACTCTGCTAAGTAAAAATTTTGGCCCATTCTTCTTCACTGAATTCATACAATTATAATATTTTCATGATGCTCAAGTTGTCTTTTTCGATGATATTAGATTTGGGTACTACTGATGTTGTTGATATTTATGTTTTGTCACTGATGTCAATATATGTTTCTGTGGAAAGAAGAAACTGGTTATAATAACTGACATAAGTGTATGGACATTGTACGCATGAATCAGAATGATCAAAGATAGGTATATGAAGACAAATGTGTGATGACCTTATTCCTAAGGTCACTTTTCTTAAGATTTCATATTGGTGATGTTACAAATGTTTTAGTGAAGACTGGTTTCTTGACTATGACAGTTTTGCTTGACAGAGTAGGTCTCTGTGTTTTTGGTATATCTTACATGTGAAGATGTTTTAGGGTATGCACACTTAAGGGATGACAGAGGACACTTTAAGGAATTTTTGGTATTGATCGATAGTTGTGAACATGCTGGTGACGTCAGTTGTGGCATGTATTCTAGAGGAGACCTATTTGGTGGCCGACTTCAGAGATGTAGCGTGTATTATGGATTGTGAGCGTGGATTTCAGATCTTGGAGTATATCTAATGTATTTTAATTGATGTTTACTTGTTTTAGGTACCTTGTGTATCTTAGAAAGGGATTAAATAATTATTTGTATATTGGAAAGCCTTAAGTGGCCAACCTAATCAATTATTTGTATATTGGGAAAGCTTAATTGGCTGACCTAATCAATTACAGTAATAGGGTATATACGTGAGATCTTTTCTTTTGGAAAGATGTTGTAGAGATTGAAAAGATAGAGAAGTGTGAAAGCTACGAATCTTGTTTGGCTGCTAGATGTAGAGAAGATTTTGTGGTTGTAATACTTTATTAGAACTAACCAAGCAAAGACAGTTGTTATTAGACAGCTCATTGGATTGTATATTTCTCTATATATAATTGTTTATATTGTTAATCCTTGAGGGTGGCCTTAACCTTCTTTTGGCAGTGAGCCCACTGTTACTCTTGACTCCTAACAGGGTCTATCCTTTAATAGGGACTATGTAGTGTAATGTTTTAATAATCTCCTAACATGGATAAATCTTTTAACAGGGATACTATACTCTCAGTACATCATTTGTGGGTGCTAATTCCCACTGGGGTTTTACCTTTAAGAGGGTTTCCTCAACAACAAGTATTGTGTTATTGTGTTGGCATTTACTCTGTTATCATTTGAATTGAAGTTTTGGTTTATAAATTTTAAAGTTTAATATTTTGTATCACAACTGATGCACCCCCCCCCCCCCCNGCCCCCCCCCCCCCCTCTCAATTGTTCTTATGGAGTGTTATTCCTAACAATTGGTATCAGAGCTACTGGTCCTTTTAGAGAAAGATTAACATATTGAGGTGATACTGAAGATGACTTAATACAGGAAGGATAGTCCAAAAATTGATCCTAAAAACTTTGACAGTTGGAAGAACAAGATGAGAAAACATTTTCTATGTTTGGAAATTTAGTACTCGATGATCACAAAAAAGAAGGAAAAGATAGCGACTAAGCATGAATTGGAGAAGGCTACTAAAGATGATAAGAAGCTATTTTTATTTAATATGGTTGCAAGGGAATCATTGATCAGTGCACCTTCTGAAGGTGAATTCATAGAGGTAAAAGTCTTGGATTCTGCACATGAGATTTGGACAAGATTGGAAGCACTGTATATAGGAGATAAATTTACTAAACAGGAAAATCTACAGAACTGGAAGACAAAAATGGAATCAATGAAGATGAGAGAGGATAAGAACATTAGGGCATATGCACAGAGAATTATTGAAGTGGTTATTGGCATCAGAAACTCTGGAGGTACTTACAGTGGGGAAGAAGTGATTGCAAAGATACTTAGATCTTTGACACCTATATAAAAAACTTAAGTACAAGCTATATAGGAGATTATACCTTTGACACCAAACTTTACTAGAGAGATGTTGATTAGAAAGCTAACTAATTTTGAAGCCATAGATATGGGAGATTCTTTACCTAAAATAGAGTCATCATTCAAGGCAACTATCCATAGAAACAAAAAGACCTTTCTGGAATTGCAAACACTAGAAATGGTGACTTGAGAGAAGAGCTTGGAGACTATGTTGGTGAATGGGAACAGATACAGGAGGAAGAAAGAAAGCTAGATGAAGTGGTAGCCTTGAAATCTAGAAGATAAAAGAGAGGTAAGGGTAAATTTGAAGGAAACTTACCTTTGAAATTTTTTTCATGTAACAAGATTGGTCATTTTGTATCTCGATGTCCTACAAGGGTTCCAAAGCATAAACCTAAGTTTTACAAATCTATGTATTCAAAAGATAAGGAATGTTATTATGCTAGTGAAGGTGTGTCTGATGATGATGTAGAATATTATGAAATTGGATTTATTGCTATTAAGGATGATGAACCTATACATGAATAAAAATCCTTAGTATCTCATCTTGAAAAGAAATCTGAATGGGTTATAGATAGTGGTTGTTCACATCATATGACTGGAGATAAAAATAAGTTTGTGAGTCTGAAAAATATATGATGGTGGTTTTGTTATATTTGGTGGCAATAACCCTAAGCTTATCATTGGAGTTGGACCTATTTATCTAGATGGAAAGACTAATACTGACAATGTATTGCCTGTTGATGGACTTAAGCATAATCTGTTGAGTGTTGGGCAGTTAGTGGACAGAGGTTATCAATTGAAATTCATTGATGGGAAATTTTATATCAGGAGAATTGATCGCATTTGGTACTAAATCTAGAGGTTATGTATTTGAAGTGAATACATCTAAAGCTTCTTGTTTTATTGTGAAGGTTGACGATAGTTGGTTATGAATAGAAGATTTTTTCATGTTAGCTTTGATAACATTGTGAAGGAAAGTATGAAAAATTGTGTAAGAGATCTACCTAAGATTGTGAAACCGTCTAACACTATCTATAGCGAGTGTGTTATGGGGAAGCAGATAGAAGAAATTTTAAAAGAAAATCTTATTCAACAAAAGGGAAGTTGGATCTGGTACATATAGATCAGTGTGGTCCTACAAGAGAAAGATCTTATTATGGTGAAAGGTACTTTATACTTTTTGTTGATGAATTTTCTAGAATGATGTGGATTACTTATTTGGGAGAGAAATATGAGGCATTTGAAAAGTTCAAGTTATTCAAAGAAAAAGAATAGAATGAATCTGGTTTGAAGATAAAATGTTTGAGATCAGACAGAGGAGGTGAGTTTACATTAGATTTATTTAATTCCTACTGTGAATAGCATGGAATATGCAGACAGACATCTGCACCTAGGACACCACAACAGAATGGGATAGCAAAGCGAAGAAACAGAATAATATTAGATGCTGCAAGTACTATGTTGTTGGAAGGAAATGTATCACATGTTCATTGAAGGGGATCTATTGGTACTATTGTTTACACCTTGAACAAAATTCAGATTAGAAAAGGTACAAGTAAGACTCCTTATGAATTATGGTTTGATCATACACCTACTGTGAAATATTTCAAAATATTTGGAAGTAAATGTTATATCAAAAGAGATGATGAGATAGGGAAATTTTATGCTATAAGGGATAAAGGTATTTTTCTTGGTTATTCTACTAAGAGAAAAGCATATAAATGTTTCAATCTGAGATTGAGAAAATTGATTGAAAGCACTAATGTGAGGATACATGAAAAGTTTCATATTCAGGAAAAAATGTATGACTGTGGTAAGATTTCATAGATAAAACAGGTCACTGTTGAACCTGAAGAACCTTTGATGGTTGATAATGAGATTGAAGGTAAATTGATTGAGCTTACTAAGACACCTAAGACTCTGAGGTATGTTAATAAGAACCATCTTGAAGATCAAATCATCGGTGATGCAAGTAAAGGTATGATGACTAGATCTAAAGTTAGAGATGAAATTTGTTTGATTTCTCAAGTTGAACCAAAAACTACTGATGAAGAATGTAGAGATGAATATTGGGCTAAAGCTATGCAAGAAGAACTTGAACTGATAAATAAAAACAATAGTTAGGAATTGGTTCCAAGACCTAAGAACAAAAATGTGATAGGAACTAAATGGGTTTTCAAAAACAAGATGGATGAGGAAGGAACAGTGGTAAGAAATAAGGCTAGACTAGTTTGTAAAGGCTACTCACAACAAGAAGGCATAGACTTTGAAGAAACATTTTCTCATGTTTCTAGGCTAGAAGTTGTGAGATTATTTCTTTCCTATGTTGCACATAAAGACTTTAAAGTATATCAGATGGATGTAAAATCATCATTCTTGAATGGAGATTTGGAAGAGGAAATATACATAGAGCAACCTAGAGGATTTCCTTTGACAAAAATTGAAGACATGGTTTGTAATCTGAAGAAAGTATGTATGAACTCAAACAAGCACCGAGAGAATGGTATGCAAGACTGGACAAGTATTTACATCATCTTGGTTTCACATAAGGTAATGCAGACAGTAATTTATATTTAAGAATTGATAAATATGGAATCTTAATCATACAATTTTTTGTTGATGATATAATTTTTGGAGGCAATGATAAGATGAGTAAGAAGTTCTCTAAAGAAATGGAAAATGAATTTGAAATTTCAATGATTGGTGAGATGAAAATTTTTCTTGGTTTGCAAATTAATCAGATCAAGAATGGTATTTTTATATCTCGGACCAAGTATCTTAAGGAAATGTTGAAGAAGTTTGGAATGGAAGATTGTAAACCTATTTGGACACCCATGGTGACTGGATACAAACTGACTAGTAATGATGAGACTCTAAGTGTTTTTTAGACAAAGTACAGATCTATGATTAGTGGTCTAAAATATCTAACTCGCACCAGACTAGATATATCCAATGTAGTTGGAATTGTGGCAAGATATCAATTAGATCCTAAAGAGACACACCTTGCTGTTGTGAAAATATTTTTCATATACTTGAAAGGAACGATAGAATATGGATTATGGTATGAAAAATTAGATGAATTTATTTTACAGGCTTACATTGATGTTGATTGGGTAGGTAATTTGGATGATAGAAAGAGTACAAGTGGTGGAGCATTTTCCCTTGGGAAAAGATTGTTTTCTTGGTTAAGTAAGAAGAAAGACTATATTTCTCAGTCTACTATTGAATCCAAGTATGTTGCTGCTGCAATAAATTGTACACAAGTTGTTTGGATGAAACAAATGTTGAAGGACATTGGAATAATCTTTGAAGAGTGAGTGGTTACCCACTATGATAACACTAGAATAGTGAATATGTCAAATAATCTTGTAATGCATTCAAAGACTAAAGATATTTCTATTAAGTGTCATTTCTTGGGGGAGAAGGTAGCAGAGAAAGAGATTAAACTAGAGTATATTAGCACAAAGGAACAAATAGCATAAATATTTACAAAACCTTTGCCAAAAGATTCTTTTGAATATCTCAAAAGCATGCTTTGGGTGAGATTCCCTCCCAGTGGTAATTAATTGATCCAGACATGCATCATTCTAATGGCTTTTAGAGCTATATCATTTTCTAGACTTGATGTATGGATCTACTCCTCATGGGGAGTGATCACAGGAACTCTATGGAGCATATTTGGGTGATTTTGCACCTGGCTTTTAGACATGAAGATTTGAAAACTTTACACCTTACAGAAGATTAAATAAGATTTATGGCACCCTTTTCCATTGCTTCCAAAGGGGGAAATATTTTATGTGAAAATCCCTCCTATTTTGGGTAGATTTGTGTTGAGGATATTGAGAAGATTGTATTGAGAGAGAGCACTTTTTTTCTTTTTGGGGGGTTGATCAATTTTCCCATATGTTTCCATCAATTCCAAAGGGGGAGATTATTGGATGATATCAGATTTGGGTAGTACTAATGCTATTGATATTCATGTTTTGTCACTGATGTCAACATATGTTTTTGTGGAGAGAACAGATTCGTTATGATAACTAACATAAGTGTACAGACACTGTATGGATGAATTAGAACGATCAAAGATAAGGACATGAAGATGGATGTTTTATGACCTTATTCGTAAGCTCTCTTGGCTTAATATTTCATATTGGTGATGTTGTAGATGCTTTAGTGAAGATTGGTTTCTAGACTGTGATAGTGATGCTTGACAGAGAAGGTCTCTATGTTTTGGGTATATCTTACAGTCAAAGATGTTTTAGTGTATGCATTCTTAAGGGATGATAGAGGAAACATTGAGGAATGTTGGGTATTGATCGATAGTCATGAACATGGTGGTGACGTTATCTATGGCGTGTATTCTGGAGGAGACCTATTTGGTGGAGACTTCAGAGATGTAGTGTGTATTATGGTTTGTGAGCATGGATTGTGGATCTTGGAGTATATCTAATGTATTTTAATTGATGTTTACTTGTTTTAGGTACCTTTTGTATCTTAGCAGGGGGTTAAATAATTAATTTTATGTTGGAAAGCCTTAAGTGGTAGACCTAATCAATTATTTGTATATTGGGAAAGCTTAATTTGCTGACCTAATCAATAACTGTAATAGGGTATATATGTGAGATCTTTTCTTTTGGAAAGATGTGGTAGAGATTGAAAAGATAGAGAAGTGTGAAAGATGAAAATCTTGTTTGGCTATTGGATGTAGAGTAGAGTTTGTGATTTTAATACTTCATTGGAACTGACCAAGAAAAGACAGTTGCTATTAGATAGTTCACTGGATTGTATATTTCTCTATAATATACTTGTTTGGATTGTTAATCCTTGAGGGTGGCCTTAACCTTCTTTGGGAAGTGTGTTTGGGAAGTGAGCCCACTATTACTCTTGACTCCTAATAGGGTATGTCCTTTAATAGGGACTATGTATTGTAATGTTGTAATAATCTCCTAACAAGGCTAAATATTTTAACAAGGATACTATACTCTTAGTACATCATTTGTGGGTGCTAATTCCCACCAGATTGTTACCTTTAATAGGGTTTCCTTGACAACAAGTATTGTGTTATTGTGTTGGCATTTACTGTGTTATCATTTGCATTTTATTTTTAGTTTATAAAGTTTAAAGTATAATATTCTGTATCACAACGGATTCACACCCCCCCCTCTCAGTTGTGCTTGTGGAATTTATTCCTAAGATATCTATGTGTTTGAATTCATCTTTCATTTTACCATCATCACCTAGCATATCTTCCAATTTTTTAGTAATCTCATCATCTCCCAATGTGTCATATTTGCAATCAATATATGCCCTAATATCCTCTACGTGCAAGACATCATGTGGTGTTTGGAAAAATGCTCCTTCAGGGTCATCTTTACAAGACTTAAATGAATGTTTATTTAATTTATATCTAGTTCGATCTACAACATCATAAATCAATGGTGCATTCATAGCTTGTGCTTAAGTAGATAGTCTAAATACCTTAAAAATGTTGAATTTTGAATTTATGCTTTGATCAATCACGCAATGTATTTGCTTGGTAGTCTGATACTCTCTAATTTATTCTCTCCTTGTTTGTTTCTCTTCAAATGGTGAAGAAATAAGAATCCTAAATGTCTTTTATTCATCACTAAGTGAGAAATGCAGATTATCCAATAAACTTTACTTTGTACACTATCCAGTCAATCACAAATCTCATGATTGTAGAATATGAATCGTCTGATGTTGCGCTCTCATATAGAAGTTCTACAATGTCTGCATATATCATAACCAAGCTCGCTTGAGCTTAATCCTAAAAATCAGGGGCTAGATATAATTAGGTGTCTTCATCCAATGCTCCCCCTAAGGCCATGATCATCCATTTAGGTCAATGTAGAAGTGTTAGCATCAAGTGAAGATTCAATAGCATCTAATGTCTCTCTCTGAACCAATATCTCACTTGACTCTTTGAATTTCAACACCTTACCACTACTATTATCTTCAGCTTTCTTGAAACAATTGTCAAATTCACTTTTGTATTCTGCAAGACTCTTACCATTATCACTATCATTCCTCTTTGTGTTCATATGAGGTGGTACTCTTTTGTTTTCTGCTCTATTCTACCTACAAAACTTTTTTATATTCCCTAGATTTTTGCATTTGTAGCATATAGGAGGAGGTTTGTTTTGACTAACTTGCAACTTACAATACCTTGCAATGAGCCCAAGTTTATTACATTTGTAACATGTGGGTTTAACTATTGATTCTCCTCTGATGTTATATTGTTTGTATCTAGATTGATTAGGTTTCCTTCATTCTGCTTTTTTGTGCCCATATGCATGACAATTAAAACAATAACCAGAAAAATATTTGAAAGGGGAATTACCTCTGCAATATCTCTTCATGTGTCTAAACTTGTTACAACCAAAACATCTACCTCTGAAAGGTCTGATTTGTTCTTTAGGTTCTTCAAGGATAGGTTTTTTCTCCATCAGTCTTCACATTAGGTTTCTCTTCTTGAGTCTTAGAACATTTAGCTTCATTGAATCCAACACCATTTATATCTCCTTTAGGTTTCTGTCTATCTCTTTGTTCATCGATCAATTCACTTCTCATGTGAAGTCTCTCAATATGTTTCTTTGTCTCAACAAGTTCACCTTTAATGATATTATTATATTTCTCCAATTCTAGATACTTTCTCTTATAGTGGTCAAGCTCAGTCTTCATTTGTCCCATCAAAATATTAGCATTGTTTAAATATTCTTCAATCTTGTCTTTAGCATTCTTTTCTTATTGAATCTCTTTAGCCATTGTTTCATGATCAAGCTTCAAGGTATCATTCTCTTGTTCAGGTTGCTTTATCTAATTTGAATTATCATTGTCTAAATCCTCTTTTATCTAAACCATAAGATCTTGTCCCTGATTTCTAGAAAGTTCAAGCTGATCTTTTAGTTTCTTATTGAATCCCTCAACTCTTCTTAAATTGAATCTCAAGTCACCATTCTCTGCTTTTGCTTTATCAAGGTCTTCAAGTGTTGCTTCAAAGTTCTCTTGCAAACTTACAGAATCCATCTTGATCTCCCTTAAGTTGTTAAACTTTCTTTTCAAGGGCCAACAGCTCTAATACCAATTGTTAGGATTAAGTAATACTAAGAGGGGGGTGAATCAGTATTATAACACTTTAAATTAAACTTTAACCAATTCCACATAAACCATATGGTTTCTAAAATGAAAATAACATAAGAAAATAACACTCAACTCATTACATCATTATTTTTTGTCAAGGAAACCCTGGCCAAGGAAAAAACATGTTGGGGATGTACCCACAAGCAAGCACTAAAGTATAGTGTCCCTGTTAGGAGACCTAGCCCTATTAGGAGCTGATAACACATAGTAAATTTCCTTGTTAAAGGAATAACAACCTTGTTAAAGGTATACAACACCCTGTTAGGGGTACACTGAGCTTACAGCTCTTACCAGAAAATTATTCTCAGAAATGAACAAAAACAAGCATCTCCAATGCTTAGATAGTTCCAGTTATAGCTCTCAACAAAATATGTCAATATTTGATCTCTCATCTACCATCACACATATCCATCCATTTTCCATGCATATCATTCTTCTTCACTTTACAAAACATTCGTCATATATATATGCATTACATCATTTGGTCAGCTTCCAATTACAATACAAAATAGAATAAATACTTAAACAAAAAGTAAATATAATGTCGGCGCTCTTGTATTACCAAAGTATAGGTAATTCACAATACCAATCCAACTTAGCACATTTGAATTCCATCTCATGCTCCTTCAATTGTCACAATTGTTCAACTAATTTGTTACATTGTTCTAATGTCTTCGCATGTCTTCAAATCTCTCTAACTCTCTGTAATCATCACCAAAACCAAATCGATCTTAACTATAGGTCATACATACATCATAGTATCTTCCTCTAAGCTCACTAGTCATCAAAATGTTATACACGAAATTTTTTACCCTGTTAAGTGCTAGAGCCTAAAAATCTAGTATAACATGGGAATCACTTATAGGTTTTGGGACCTCTGCTAACTGAATTGAATCCTCTATATTCTAGGTCGGATCCTCTTGGATAATCACCTTATTTTCTCTTTTAACATGAAAAGTAAACTTGGAAGGAAAAGGGATAGAAGGATAACTGAAAGGAAATGACTGAAAAGAAAATTTAACCTACCAGTTGATGCACTAAAGGTAACTTGAATCATAACACAGTGACAAAAAATAGCATGAAAGTTCCTGGATCTAGCACAACACATCTTCCTGAATAGGCTTACATAAGTATTTCACAGAGAGGTCAAAAATGGAAAAGAGGCTATTCAAGGAAAGAAAATATTTCACAAACAATAGGTTTCCCAAGGAAATAGACACATACTGTGACTTGCAAACAAACATTCACTCTAGCAAATAGGCACAAGAATGAGACAAAATGACAAGGGATGAACAAAATCCACAAGATCATCTAAATTAGATCATCCATAGCAGTGCACAAAGATGCAGAAAGAAAGAAGGCTCAAGAACTCCAAGATTTATCTAATATTAACCACTATATTATGCTTCAATTAAGAGAAATATAGACAAGGAAAATATTGAGGACAGAGAAAATGTTACAGAAAACCTTTGCATAATCTAGAAATCAATGAGAAATTACAACAAGATGGAAACCTAGGGTCAGAGAAGATGCCATAGAAAGTCTTGCATAAGCTGGAAAACCTAATACGAAAGCTTCTAAAACTACTTATATACAACCTCCCCTAGCACACAAGATCGGGAGTCAATCCATCTGATCACTTAGGGCAGAATTAGTGTTACAATAGATATCCATTAAACAATGCATAAACCCTAAAACAATCAAGTCTGTCATAAATGCATTTGGGAAAATATCTCAGAAGATCATATACAAACATGAATACATCTCCCATCACCATAAATTTGAGCAAAGAAGTCATTTGATCCATCTACTCTGTCTACAACTATGAAACCCTAGAAATCATATTTGAATATTTGAATATTTGAATATAAACGGTCACAGGTGGCGCAGATGCTTGTATCAACGGTTCATATTTGAATTTATTTTCCTTTTAAAACCTATTCATTGATCTTTATCTTTATCTTCATTCTTTATTTTGTCTTTGAGTTTAGATTCGATCGCAGACATGCGACATCCTGGCGCAATGCCTTAAAGATTAAACATCTTCATCTTGGCAATAGAGGGATTACGTCCACCGTCATATTTTTCCTTACTTGATGTGTCCTTACCTTGTCTTTGACTTATCTTAAACCTGGGTGACTAAACTTCTTTATGTCGATGAGTCATTAGATCATCTGCTTAACTCTGAGTCTACCATGAGATTTCACAAGAACCATAAGATCCAAGACATGATCAACTCTACATCAACGGACTGCACTAAATCTCTAAACCTTAAGAGCATATTCCTTTTCATTGTGAGATTAAGAGATAGCCACAAGATTAAAACTCGATTGATGGCACATAATTTATCTTGGAAAACTCTCAACTGAACTTGACTTAACATCCTTGACTCAGGGGTTTATTCAGAGATTCAAGAACTGAAGGAAGCTCCAAGTCGTTGGAATATTTCACTAACCCTAGGTTAATCGCAAGGTCATGTGCAAGCCCCAGGATCTTATTTGCATCGATGACCTATGCATAATCTCATAAGAAATGACTTATCCTTGATCCCATTCAGCAATCACGCGACTGAAGAAAAGAACCAACCAGACTTAAACTTGGGTTTATGTAGACATCACGAGATAGACTGAGTCATTGAATCTTGAAAGACTTTAACTAACTCTAGTTTTATTACGTGACTTCATGCACATCACATGATCAAGATCAAATAGATGTCCCACACTCAATCTCCAAACAGAAAGAGCATATTCCTTTTCCTTTCGAGATCACGCGACAAAGAGCTGCGCTAAGTCACTGAAAGATTTGGAATATTCTCTCTAGGTTGTACGACTAAGAGATAAACAAGGAAATATTAAAGTGCACATGACTTAATAAGAACTTAGGTGGCATGGAAAAGGCAATGAAGAATTATATGGGCCACCAAGAACTTAGGGTTTATCTCAAATTCATAGAGTTTCTTGTATTGAGGTCTTTAAACATGAACAAGGGTAAACCAGAGACCTAAAAAAAATGTAGAGATAAAGATTAAGACAAGGAATCATGAAAAATTCATACAAGATGGTATCTACCCTTGTGGGAGCCACATTTTTCTCCACTTGTAGCCAAAATTGCATAGGATAGGAAATTTGGGTTCATTTTTGGTGATTTCTGCTGAATGTCAGCCTGCTAGACATATAAAACCAGTGGCCTTATGACATTCCATTGGGAATAGGAGTCTACATTTGATCACTTAAAAAAATTTTGGGAAATAGGAGGATTGAAACTAGGAGGAGGATTTACAACCAAAAATAGGGAACAAGACTATACAATTAGAAACAAAAATTGACTGTGCAAAAGCACTTGGAGGAAAGCAGGGAAAACTAACCTAGACAGTAGAAGAGAAAGAAGGAAACTTAAATTACAAAGCTGGACAAACCTCAAAACAAGGCTTGAGATGAAAACCATTGACATAAATTTGCAAGGCTTCTCCTTCAAGAGTTGATATCTGAAAAGCATTATGTTCCTTACACTCAGTGATCACAAATGGGCCTCCCCAAAAAGAACCAAACTTGGTATGCCTTCCAGGCTTAGATCTGTATTCATCCCATTTGAGGACTATATCCCCAACATTGTAAATTCTTGATCTGGCTCTCTTATCAAAGCTCCTCTTGGTTTGCATCTGTTGGAACTCCATGATCTGCATAGACTTGTCTCTAATTTCTTCCAACTCCATGAGCTAATCATATCTTATTTGCAAAGGGTCTTCTTCTTCAAAGAGGACAAGTTGAGAAGCAAGGTCTAGAGCTGGTAATTCAGTTGAAATAGATAATCTAGCTTCCCTGTCATAGAATAGCATGTATGGAGAGTTCCTAATGATCTCTAATGATCTTCTTTGTGGTTATCCTCTCTAACCATAAGGCAAACTTTAGTTTGGAGTTCCAATCTCTCTGGTTTTCTTGCAGAGTCTTTTTTATTATCCTTATCAGATTATTACTAGTAGACTCTGCCAAAACATTACCTTGGGGGTAATAATTAGAACTAGTATTCAGGTAAACACCATGTCTAATTTCCCATTTAGTGACTCTTAAGCCTGTGAAAGCAAGTGAATTATCTGATATAATAGAGTCTGGGGTCCCAAACTTGTGAATTATGTCATCATAGAAATTCAGGACAACACTCTCATTAGCTTCTTTTAGTGCAATAGCCTCAATCCATCTGGTGAAGTAATCAGTTGCAGTGATTATCCACTTATGACCTGCACTAGATGGGGGGTTAATTAGGCCTATGAAATCAATGTCCCACTTCATAAAAGGTTGGTATGTCTTGATTGGTTGGAGGGGCAGAGATGCAAGCCTTTCCTTACCTGCAAACATGGCACATTTCATGCATTTTCTTACATGATCATGACTATCCTTAAAGATATATGGCCAATAGTATCCAACCCTCATGATATTAAAGGAAATATTCCTAGGAGAGAAATGACCTCTAGAAGGTCCATCATGAAATTCATTTAGGACACCTGCCACTTGTTCTGAATCTATGCATCTTAGGAGAACACCATTATGATCCTTTCTAAAAAGGATCTTATCAATCAGTACAAAGGGGATAGATTGCAATCTGTAATACCTTCTATTGGCTGAATCCAAATTTGCAAGGCACTCTCCTATCTTTGAAAAATGAACCATGTTAGGCAACCAACTTGTTACCTTATCATGTTCTTCTGTTGAATGCACAACTAAGGATGCATTGATTTGTTTTTGATCTTTTGGAGTTTCATCCTCTGTCAATTATTCACAAAGACCTTTCCCTCTGACCAGCTTGGTAACTTGGATATCAATGTCATATTCCATAACTTTAGTTATCCAACCAGCTCTTTTATCATTTAGGTCCTTAGAAAGTAGGAATTCTTTGACACTTGGATGAGTGACTTTTGATTGTACCTTACTATGATTCAATAGATATTTTAACTTTTTAAGGCTCTTCACCATAGAAGGTACATGTTTCTCTACAAAAGAGTATCTATGTTCACACTCTTCTAAACCTTTGCTAAAGAAAGAAATAAGTTGCTCCAATCCTTCAGAGTTATGTTGAGTTAACATTGCAGATATGGCATCAGAGCCTCCATAAGCATATAGAATGAATTCTTTGGTGAAATCAGGGTTCAACAAGGCAGGAGCTTCTGTCAAAACCTCTTTAATGGCTTGAAAACTATTCTTTTTTTCTTTGCTCCAACTGAAGACTGCATTCTTCTTCAACATTGTTGTTAAAGGCTTCAAAAGGTCTGCAATGTTAGGCAAAAAGAGCATGGCAAAGTTATAGAATCCTTCCTATGAAGGATTGAAGACTTTTCTTGTGAGGTGGTAGGGGTATCTCTAGAATAGCTATAATCCTCTTGGGGTCCACTATAATTCCTTATTTAGATACAATATATCCAGACATCTTTCCTTCATGGATCGCAAATTCACATTTCTTGGGATTGAGGGAGATCCAAAACTCCCTACACCTTTCAAATATTTTCCTTAGATGTTTGATGTGGTCTGCTGCATGTTTGGAATAAATAGTGATATCATCTAAGTAGACCAGTACAAACTTGTACATGAGGCTTTTAAAGGCCATATCCATAGCCTTTTGAAAGGTAACACCTGCATTTGACAAACCAAAAGGCATCTTTTGGTAGGCTATGGTTCCCCACTTGGTTGTAAATGCAGTCTTATATTGATCTTCTTCATGAACCAGGATCTGATTATATCCTAAATAGCCATCCAGTAATGAAAAGCATTCTGATCTGGAGACACACTATAGAATCTTCTCCATGGATGGCGATCTTTTAGGGATGCCCTATTAAGGTCCCTAAAGTCAACACATAGCCTTAGTTCCCCATTCTTCCTCCTAACATGAACAAGATTGGACACCCAAATAGTATGCTTGATGGGGTAAATGATACCACTCTCTATTAATTTGAGAACCTCCTTATGCATGAGTGGCTCAAGTTTGGGGTTGGCAGGCCTTTGCTTCTATCTAACTAGCTCGGCATTTGCTTCTAGCTTAATGGTATGTTGAGAAAGTGATGGGTTAAAGCCTTTGAGGTCTTCATATTTACAAGTAAATACATCACTGTACTCCTGAAATAATTGATTATAAGCTTGTTTCTCTGAATCAGTGTTCACCTTCACAAACTTCAAGATTTTACCTAGCTCAAGATCTAGTTCAGTGCAATGTTCTTGTTGAACTACCAAGCCAACTTTACTCTTCTTTGCTTGGTCATCTTTATTGAAGATATATTCTAGGGTTAAAAGACCTTTAGGCATCTTATTTGATTTAATTTGTACCACTTGGTCACCATAGCTCTGCATCAGTCTATCCTGATTGTGCTCTGAAAAGACATCCTCCTCAAATAAGAACTACAAAAATTGCTCATCATTATAAAACACTTACCAATTAACATTATTATCATGAACGGAAGGTCTGACAATTACTTTGATATGGTGCTAATCCTTTTCCATTGGAATTCTATTAGGAATATCATATTCGGATCCAACTATAGCTAATCTATCTACATTTAGATTTAATTTTCTAGGGATAGCAATAATGTTGAAAGCATGAAAATCTTCTATAGTATCCCAAACTCTATGCTTGTAGGATTCATTGTATCATTATTGGTTGCATTTATCAATCTCACTTGGCTAACCACCAACTCACTATCACCATATACTTTTAGGGCTTTAATACCTCTTTTCCTAGCTCACTCTAGTCCATTTACTAAGCTCTCATATTTAGCAGTGTTGCTAGTGCAAGAAAAAATGAATCTAAAGGTTGTATAGTATTTCTCACCTTTTGGAGAGATCATCATAGCACCACCACCAGACCCATGTCCAGTTCTAGCACCATCAAAGAATAGCTCCCAAATTTTATTGCTTTGTTCTTCTGATTCCTTAGAGTCTGTCTTGAAAATATTTGGCTCTGCGAGACCATCCTCTTGTATCATATAATTTCCCACACTAGCATCCCAAATAACATTGGCTTGGGCCTCTTAATCCCTTTCTGATTCTAATTCATCTAGATAGATATCTGGGATGTTTCCTATCTTAGTGTTTGTTTCTCTGATGATTGGAAAGTCATTATTATCGAGTGCAAGACAACTTGCATTGAATACATTAGACACATAAGGTTCTATATGGTTAGCTGCTAATGACTCAAAATTAATAGTGACCTTAGTTCCATACCTTGTATGGAAAATCATATGAGACCAGTCAGAAGAAAGATAGCCTCCTATCTTAGTTGTGAATTCCCTTGACAGACATATGGTAAAGAGAGCAAGGAGATCTATGATATAGATGTCAAGTAGGATAGAGAAATTGGGGCTTTCATGAAGGATCAAGCTTGTATCCTTGGCCAGACCTATTGTTTTTACTGATGAACCATCAAGTTGTGTTACCTTCTTTTGGAAAGGTTCATTTTTAAGTCTCAATTGGTCATCTACCTTCTTGGGCATGACCGAACTAGTAGCCCCATTATCCACCATACAATTATGTACTAGAGAATTTCCAATAATTAATGATACATAAAAAGGTGGTGGCTTTAAGTTCCTACCTTGGATGGTATTAGCTTTGATGTTTCTTCTTGTAATTTCCTTCTTTTGATCAATGTTGGCCAACACTGGCTTAGCTACATCTTTTGTGAGCTGCTAAGGGATTGCTTCTTCAGACAATGCTTTCTTCAATATTTCAAGTTGCCCTGGAATAGCTAAGGAGTCCCACATGGTCATAGTCACATTCATTTTCTTCATATTTTCCACAATATTGAAGGGGACTGTTGAGTGCACTCTTTGGTGTGGCCTCACCATCGTGGGCTCAACCTCCTTGGTAAATTGACTCTCCTTGACTGGCATGACAGGAAGTCTCTTTAGTATGGAAGGAATAGATGGATGTGATTGTTGGAATAGTCCCAAGGGATAACTGAGAGGGGGGGTGAATTAGTTATCAGATATTTTAATTCTTTTCTCCAATTAATTATAGAATAACATTAAGCATTAACACATTCAGATAACACAAGATAGAACACAACAATTTTGGTTACGGGGAAACCAAATAGGTAAAAACCCCAGTGGGAATTAGCACCCACAAGAACTGTACTTGAGTATAATAATCCCTATTAGAAGATCTTACAACCCTTTTAGGAGTTGATCTTTACAATGCAATAAGTACAGTGACTTGGTTAAGGGTCAGACCCTGTTAGGAGTCTTTTACAAATAACCCTATTAGGGGTGAGGACTCACTGTCCAAAAATCTCACTACTAAAATGATGAAGGTTGCAACCTTCAGTAAAATAGATATACACTATATCTGATAAATGAACAATTTGAGTAGACCTACTATCTTGATCAGTTCCAATGAATTATAATCTTCTTCTTCCTATTCACATAAATCTTCAACTTTTACTATCTAACTTTCTGTTCTGCTCTGTCTTATCTTTTTCACTCTATTTTCACACTTAGCAATCACATTTGAACTATTATATGTATCTTCCCTAAGGATAAGGTCATGACAGCTTTAGGAAACACTTCATCAACTTCCTTGTTGGCTTAACTAAGCACACAATCAAAATTAGGACTGCGCAACTCGAGATGAGTGGATGCGTCACTTCACATAGTTGGCTCTACCAAATTGACTCAATCATCATGCTTCTGTTAGAACATGTTTAGTGCCTTTGGATAATCATCATTAACTCATAACTAAACATGAATACAAACACGCATATCCTGAAGATAGGCACAACTCAAGAAATAATGTGAATATGTCAGCTCTTAACAGATGATCTTTAGAAACTGTAACTGCCAAAACAGATTAACATAACTCCATTGAAACTGCATATCTGAATCTGTGTGAATGCACATAGCAACCAAAACATGTCTAATCCATGGAAGTAAACACACAAGGCTCTGAAACATTTGTATAGATAATTGCATATGGGACACCATTGTATATTATATGTTTTCATCAATGACAAACATACAATCAACAATTTGCATAGAAGCAAATCTCCAACAATCTCCCCCTTTGACATTGATGGCAACATATGATTAAAAACACCATCAATCCAAAAGTGGTTCCTTTATTTTTACAATCTTCTCAATATCCTCATCAAGGGTTCCTCTTCACTGCTACAGCTCTCTGACTGTGTTTTTATTTTCATGACTATATACTCCCCCAGAGTATATGCTCCCCCTTACTATATACTCCCCCTTTGACATCAATGGAAAAGGGTGCCAAACAAAAATAAGCACAGGTACTACTCCAGAAGTAGAGTAGTCAACCATTCATCAGTCACCAGGGACTGATGTTCTTTGTTGCAGAATCTAATCATACTCAGGAAAGGGAATTACTCCTAGCTTCTCCCTGAGATACTCAAAAGTATCCTTTGATAAAGGCTTTGTAAAAATATCTACTAACTGTTCTTTAGTGCTCACATAATCCAACTTTACTTCTCTGTCTGTAACTTTTCCTCTTAGAAATTGATATTTGATCTCAATGTGTTTTGTCACTGCGTGCATCACAAGATTATTTGACATATTGATAGTGCTAGTGTTATCACAGTGAATAAAAATGGGATAATCAATCTGAATACCAAAGTCTTTAATCATCTATTTTATCCAAATCATTGTTGAACAATTTAGTGCTGCTGCAACATACTCAGCTTCTACTGTCAACTGAGAGATACAGTTATGCTTCTTGCTTGTCCAAGTAACCAACCTGTCTCCAAGAAATACTACTCCTCCTAAGGTACTCTTCCTATCATCAACACAACCTGCCCAATCTGCATCTGTATACACATGAAGTTGTATATTCTCTGAGTTAGGATACCATAAACCATAGTCTATAGTCCCCTTTAAGTATCTGAATATTATTTTTATTGCCATTAGGTGATTTTGTTTAGGTTCAGTTGCAAATCTTCCAACAATGCCAACTGCATTAGAAATATATGGTTTAGATCGAGTAAGATATATGAGTTTTCCAATCATAGACTTTTATAGTGTCTTGTCAACTATTGTGGAATCATCATCTTTAGAAATCTTGCTTCCTGTTATCATGGGGGTGCTTACTGGTTTGTAGTCTTCCATTTTTAAAGTTTTCAATATCTCCTTCACATACTTAGACTGATTTATGAATATGCCTTTGTCTGTTTGTTTTACATTCAATCCCAAAAAATATTTGATAGGTCCAATCATGCTCATTTCAAACTCACTTTGCATCTCTTTGGAAAATTATGTACTAATCTTGTCATTACCTCCAAAGATAATGTCATCAACAAAAATACCAAAAAGTAGTAATCCTTCATTTGTCTCTCTTATGAATAAGTTACAATGTGCTACTCCTTTTCTGAATCCTATCTTTGTTAAGTAACCATCAAGTCTCTCATACCATACTCTTGGGGCCTGTTTAAGTCCATAAAGTTCTTTCTTTAGTCTGCATACCATGTCTGGTTTGTCTGATAGATTAAATCCTTGAGGCTGTTCTATGTAAACTTCTTCCTTCAAGTCACTATTCAAAAAAGTTGATTTGACATCCATTTGATATACTTTAAAGTTCTTGAATGTTGCATAGGCCAGAAACAACTTGATAGCTTCCAGTCTTCTCACAGGGGAAAATGTATCAGTGTACTCTATTCCTTCTTTCTGCGCATATCCTTTACATACCAGTCTTGCTTTGTTTCTTACCACTGTACCTTCTTCATTCATCTTATTCATGAATATCCACTTTGTTCCAATCACATTCTTGTCACAAGGTCTAGGGACCAGTTCCCATGTATCATTCTTGATTATTTGATCCAATTCTTCTTGCATAGCACTTTTCCAATCTGAATCATTGCACGCATCTTCAACACTTAAGGGTTCAATCTGAGAAAGTAGGCATACCTCTTAATCAACGGTTGAACCTTTTTCTCTAGATCTTGTCAAGACTTTAGCGCTCTGATATCCAATGATGTCTTCCTTAGAGTGATATTTGGATGTGTATTTTGAGTTTTTAGGAGTGACACTCTCATCTGTAATCTATGATTCTTCTTGACTTGGTTCAGGATTGTTGCATGAAACATCAATACAGTCAAACATTTCTTCAATAACTACGTCCTTACTGATAGGTCTGGGTTCATCTTCAATCATGGGATCACATTCATAGTATCTTTCTTGAATCATAAAATTCTCATCAATCTTTACATGATTAATTTCAATGATCTTCTTCAATCTTAGATTAAAACATCTATAGGCTTTGTTTTTAGTAGAGTAACCAAGAAAAATACCTTCATCACTTCTAGCATCAAACTTTCCAATACTGTCATCTCTCTTGACGTAGCACTTGCTTCCAAATATTTTGAAGTATTTTACAGTAGGTACATTACCAAACCAAAGTTCATAAGGTGTCTTGTCTGCACCTGGCCTTAACTGGATTATAATGATAGTATAGACTGTTGTATTGACCGCATCTCTCCAATAGGTATGGGAAACCTTTCCTTCAATCATGATAGTGCGCATTGTGTCAAGTATTATCTTGTTCCTTATTTCTGCAATCCCATTCTACTGAGTGGTTCTAGGTTCACTTAACTATCTTTTGATTCCATGTTCTTTGCAGTAATCATAAAAATGGTCAGAGGTGAATTCTCCTCCTCTATCAGATCTCAGACATTTTATCTTTAATCTAGATTCATTTTCAAATTTAGCTTTGAATAATTTGAACTTCTCAAAAGCTTCAGATTTTTATTTTAAGAACGTGACCCACGTCATCATGGAAAAGTCATCAACAAACAAAATGAAATACCTCTCTCCATAGTATGATCTTGTTTGAGTGGGACCACATAAGTTTGTATGCACTAGATCCAATTTGTTTTCTGCAAAATTTTGTTTACTTTTAAATGAACTCCTTACATGCTTTCCCATCACACATTCCCTGCACATAGTATCAACTGGTCTTGCAATACTTGGAAGGTCTCTTACTGCCTTTACATTACTTATCTTTAATATGTTGTCAAAATTGCTATGACAAAGTCTCTTGTGCCATAGCCAACTGTCATCCACTTTTGCAACAAAAAAACTTACTTCAGAGTTGAGCTAAAAAACATTACTTTTTCTCTTTGATCCTAATGCAATCATGTCTCCTTCTTTGTTGTTGATAATACATCTATCGTTCTTGAATTCTAACTGATATCCTTTATCTAGCAGTTATCCAATACTTAGTAAGTTATGATGCAAACCATCAACATAAAGAACATCATTTGTCTTGTTCTTTCCATATAAGGTGATAGATCCTCTACCTATGATAGGTTTGGGAGTTTTATCTCCAAATATAACCATGCCCCCTTTGTACTTATCTAGATGTACAAATTTGTCTTTGTCACTTGTCATGTGATGTGAACACCCGTTATCAATGATCCAGTTAGTTCTGATGTCTGCTTTGGAAACTAATGCTAACTCTTGTGCTTTCTTTTCATCTTCATTGTCCATTTATTCAAGTGCTTTCTCAATGTATTTAATGGAAGCTAATCCAGTTTCATCTTCTCCTAAGTCATCATCAGTTACACCATCTTCAGCATGATAGCATTCTTTAGTATATTTGGGCTTGTAATCTGATCTGAATTTATTGACTCTTGTAGGACACTTGGATGCAAAGTGGCCAACTTTGTTGCATGAAAAACATTTGAATGGTAGATGTCCTTCATATTTCCCTTTACCTTTCCTTTCCTTCTTAGCAATCGTAGCAATGATTTCTTCTAGTTTAGTATCAACTTATTCTTTTTCATTATTACTAGAGATGTTCAAGGATTTCTTACCATGGACTGAGGCTTTAAAAGTTGTTTCCATTTTAGGTTTTGTCTTCAATCTTGATATCTCAAATGTAGATATTTTTCTAATCAGGGTCTCTCTTTTGAAGTCCTTTGAGAATTGCATGGTGTCATCCAAGATGTTAATCTTTATTTCATAATCTTCTGTCAATGTGGTCATCAGTTTGTCCATTATATCATCCTCTAAAATTTCTCCACCATTGTTCCTGATACTGCTTCATTAATCCTTTGATTGTAAGCTTTGATGTTCTCTTCAGGTAGCATCTCTAAATTATTGTATCTTTTATTCCATGTCTTTCTGTGTGCATTCTTTGCTTGGATGTCTCCTTCAAACATATCTTCTAAGTATTTCTAGATTGAATATGCTTTTTCTGCCTTCTTGATCTCAAGAAATTCACTGTGAGATAGGGCACTGATTAGGGCTTCCTTGGAAATTGCGTTATGAGTGATTACTTCATTTTGTTTATTTGTAGATTCTTATTCTGCAAGGTCTTTCAAGGTGGGAACATAAATTGCATGAGTAGCAATCTCATAGATCTCAAAACCAATGCACTGAAGATGTGTTATCATTTTGTTCTTCCAGTCAAGATAGTTCTCTCCATCAAACTTAAGACTCTCTTTCCTGAAGTACGCCATTTGATCTACCTTAAGCTATTAGGCTTTCTCTCCAAGGCACTTGGCTATGATACCAATTGTTGGAATAGTCCCAAGGGATAACTGAGAGGGGGGGCGAATCAGTTATCAGCAAGTTTAATTATTTTCTCCAATTAATTACAGAATAACATTAAGCATTAACACATTCAGATAACACAAGATAGAACACAAAAATTTTGGTTATGGGGAAACCAAATAGGTAAAAACCCCAGTGGGAATTAGCACCCACAAGAACTGTACTTGAGTATAATGATCCCTGTTAGAAGATCTTACATCCCTGTTAGGATTTGATCTTTACAATGCAATAAGTATTGTGACCTGGTTAAGGGTCAGACCCTGTTAGGAGTCTTTTACAAATAACCCTGTTAGGGGTGAGGACTCATTGTCCAAAAAGCTCACTGCTAAAATGATGAAGGTTGCAACCTTCAGTAAAATAGATATACACTATATCTGATAAATGAACTGTTTGAGTAGACCTGCTGTCTTGATCAGTTCCAATGAATTGTAATCTTCTTTTGCTTATTCACATAGATCTTCAACTTTTACTGTCTAACTTTATGTTCTGCTCTATCTTATCTTTTTCACTCCATTTTCACACTTAGCGAGCACATTTGAACTGTTATATGTATCTTCCCCAAGGATAAGGTCACGGTAGCTTTAGGAAACACTTCATCAACTTCCTTGTCAGCTTAACTAAGCACATAATAAAAATTAGGACCGTGCAACTCAAGATGAGTGGACGCGTCGCTTCACATAGTCGGCTCTAAAAAATTGATTCAATCATCATGCTTCTGTTAGAACATGTTTAGCACCTTTACATAATCATCATTAACTCATAAATAAACATGAATACAAATATGCATATCCCAAAGATAGGCACAACTCAAGAAATAATGTAAATATGTCAACTCTTAACAGATGATCTTCAGAAATTGTAACTGCCAAAATAGATTAACATAACGCCACTGAAACTACATATCTAAATCTATGTGAATGCACATAGCAACCAAAACATGTCTAAACTATGGAAATAAACACACAAGGCTCCAAAACATCTATATAGATAATTGCAAATAGGACACCGTTGTATATTATATGTTTTTTATTACGGTAAAAATAGGTTTTGAAGGGGCCTTGAAACCCTTTAACAAAAGAGAAGAGAGATAGGAAAGAAGACCCAAAGAACAACAAGCTACCCCAAGGAGAGGAGCAGGCTACAAAGGGACAACTCCCAGATTTAACAATAAGCACCTACAAAGCAAAAAGCAAAAAAGACGGAGGAAGAAAAATAGAGAAAGAAAGCCACCAGCACCGAGGTCAAGACATAGTCTTCAAGAAGCTCTTGGATTCCTCCAGCTGAGTCTGCATGGTCTTCACATTATCTTTCAGCCTCTGAATATTCTGATCATCAACCTTCTGCTTCTTTGAATATTATATGTTGTCATCAATGACAAACATACAATCAACAATTTACACAGAAGTAAATCTCCAACAGTGATGACTCTACAGATATAGTATCCTTTCCTCCATCTTCTACTCACTCCATATCTTGGGCTCTTCTTTTAGACCAAGTATTGGCAGCAATTGATGAATCATCATTTACTCCATTGAAATCTTGATCTTCCCAATTGAAGAGAGTAGTCTCATTAGACTGTGCATCTTGTTTAGGAACTGACCCACTAGAAGATTCCTCTGATTGGGTATGTGAGGCATTATGTACCATTAGTGTTTGGTTCATCCACCCATTCAAGCATGTAGCCTGATTATGGGTTGTTTTCAAGGAAAACACCATTCATTGTTTGAGCCCAGGTTGTTCTGACTTGGGACCAGCTCCTTGGTTGGATTTGCAGAGCTAAGGGGTGCGAGATTATAAGGTTGGAATGGCCTTTGATTAAAATTTCACCTTTGACCCTGATAATTCCCCTGATATGATGGCCTACTCTGTTGATAGGATTGTCCTTGAGTTTGATATTGTTGGCTAGGACCTTGATTCTGCTGAAAAGGTGGTCTAGACTCCTGAATCTATTTTTTCAAGTTGGTCAACTCTTTGGTAAGAGTTTGCAACAAGTTTTTAATTTCTTGTTGACCATTTGTAACAAGATATTTGTTTCTTGTTGATCACTTTTTATTGTTTGCAGTTCTTGGGAAAATCCTGCTCTTGATTCCTCATTACTAGAACTAGCTTGAGGTGCTATGAAAGTGGGTATAGGGGTAAATGGAGGAATTTACAAAGACATATTGGCCTAGATGATAGGAAAAATAGGCATGGGTGGCCTTTGGGCTATCATACCTACTTGAATTAAACAATTCTCAACTCTAACTACTATGTCAAAAGTCTGAGGTAGTGAGGTACCTCCCATGGATTGAAATCATGATAGAGATGTTGCTATTCAGAATTTTCAAGAAGTATAGGAAAGCATGGTCATTTGAAGGCCTTACTGAGATAGGAATCATATTCCATGTCTTGAGGAACCTATTTTTAAATTTTGTCATCTTCTCTTGAGGATCCTTCTTTATGGTTGTGAGTTGCTCAACCAGAGATAAATAATCTGATTTATCCTCAAAATATTTTCTTAATGATTACCCTAATATGTCCCATGAATCAATGGAACCAACAACTAATGTTCTAAACCATTCTAAGGCCTTACCATTGAAAGATGTTTCTAATATCTTAGTAGCAACGTCTTCTTTAGTGATATGATGCACAATGCAAATGGTAACCACATCTCTTATGTGCTCACAAGTTGTTGTATGTCCTTCTCCAGTAAAATCAGGTAGACTTTTGAGTGCTGCTAAGGGCACATCATGATATTGAGAAAAATCTAATGGACTCCCTTTATTTAAGGGTACTAAAGAAAATTGCCTTGTCATTGCAGGGACTGTGATCTGTTGAACAGCAATTGTATGAGTTGTATTTGAAATGAAGAGTGGAGCTAAATCTTCTTGTAACTCTCTAGTTAGAGATCTTACTCTCTTCTTGAATAGAAAATAAAATGTCTCTCTTCTGAGGCAAGTGGTGTAGACTTTACTCTCCTTGTAGGGGATGCTCTTTGAGATGATCTCCCTTTTCTTCTTGTTGCAGGCAACTGCAAAAACTTAGAAGGCTTTGAACTCCTTGTTTCTATCCTTCTCATAAACCTGAATAGGACTGGATCCTCTTGTTCTTTCCACCAATGGAATCACAAGATATACTTGAAAGAGAAACCTCTTTTAGGTCAGTACTATGCAATCAACATATCAAAGATAACATAGCCTTGAAAGATGGACTTATTTTTTGTGGTACCACCGGGCGTGCCAGAATTATTATACACTAAATTTTGCACCCTATTAAGTGCTAGAGCCTAAAAATCTAGTATAACATGGGAATCACTTCTAGGTTATGGGACCTCTGCTAACTGAAATGAAGCCTCCAGATTCTAGGTCGGTTCCTCTTGGATAATCACCTTATTTTCTCTTTTAACATGAAAAGTAAACTTGAAAGGAAAAGGGATAGACGGATAACTGAAAGGAAATTATTGAAAAAAAAATTTAACCTGCCAAGTGATACACCGAAGGTAACTTGAATCATAACACAGTGACCAAAACTAGCATGAAAGTTCCTGGATCTAGAAGAACACAACTTCGTGAATAGGCTTGCATAATTATTTCACAAAGAGATCAAAAATGGAAAAGAGGCTATTCAAGGAAAGAAAAGATTTCACAAACAATAGCTTTCCCAAGGAAATAGACACAGACTGTGACCTGCAAAAAAACATTCACTCTAGCAAATAGGCACAAGAATGAGACAAAATGACAAGGGATGAACAAAATCCACAAGATCATCTAAATCAGATCAACCACAACAGTGCACAAAGATGCAGAAAGAAAGAAGGCTCAAGAACTCCAAAATTTCTCTAATATTATCCACTATATTATGCTTCAAATAAGAGAAATACATACAAGGAAAAAATTGAGGACAGATAAAATGTCACAGAAAACCTTTGCATAATCTGGAAATCAATGAGAAATTACAAAAAGATGGAAACCTGAGTGTAGAGAAGATGCCACAAAAATTCTTGTATAAGCTGAAAAACCTACTATGAAAGCTTCTAAAACTACTTATATACAACCTCCCATAGCACAAAGGCTTGGGATTCAATCCATCTAATCAATTAGGGCAGAATTAGGGTTAAAATAGATATCCATTAAACAATGCAAAAACCCTAAAACAATCAAGTCTTCCATAAATGCATTTGGGAAACTATCTCAAAAGATCAGATACAATCATGAATACATCTCCCGTCACCATAAATTTGAGCAGAGAAGTCAGCTGATCCATCCACTCTGTCTGCAACTTAAAGACCACACCACTGGTATGAAACCCTAGAAATCAGATTTGAATATTTGAATATAAACGGTCATAGGTGGTGCGGATGCTTGTATCAACGGTTCAGATTTGAATCTATTTTCCTTTTAAAACCCAGTCATTGATCTTTATCTTTATCTTCATTCTTTATTCTATCTTTGAGTTCAAATCTGATCGTAGACACGTGGCATCTCGACGCAATGCCTTAAATATTAAACATCTTCATCTTGGTCATCGAAGGATTACGCCCACCATCGGATTTTTCCTTAATTGTTGTGTCCTTACCTTGTCTTTGACTTATCTTTAAACCTGGGTGACTGAACTTATTTATGTCGCTGAGTCTCTAGATCATCTTCTTAACTATGATTCTACCATGATATTTCATGAGAACCACAAGATCCAAGACATGATCAACTCTGCATCAACAACCTGTGCTAAATCTTTGAACCTTAAGAGCATATTCCTTTTAATTGTGAGATTAAGAGATAGCCACAAGATTAAAACTCGATCAACGACACATACTTCATCCTGGAAAACTCTGAGCTGAACTTGAGTTAACATCCTTGACTTGGGTTTATTCAGAGATTCGGTGACTGAAGGAAGATTCAAGTCACTAGAAGATTTTGCTAACCCCAGGTTAATCACGAGGTCACGCACAAGCCCCAGGATCTGATTTGCATCGACAGCCTATGCATAATCTCATAAAAAATAACTTAACCTTGATCCCATCTAGAAATCACGCGACTAAAGAAATGAAACCAACCAGACTTAAACCTGGGTTTATCTGGAGATCACGAGATAGATTGAGTCATTGAATCTTGAAAGACTTTGAATAACTCTAGTTTCATTATGCGACTTCACACACAACACATGATTAAGATCAAATTTATGGCCCACACTTAATCTCCATATGGAAAGAGCATATTCCTTTTCCTTTCAAGATGATGCGACAAAGAGCTGCGCTAAGTCGCTGAAAGATTTGGAACATTCTCTCCAGGTTGCGCGACTAAGAGATAATCAAGGAAATATTAAAGTGCACATGACTTAATAAGAACTTAAGTGGCATGGAAAAGGTAATGAAGAATTATCCTAGGCCACCAAGAACTTAGGGTTTATCTTGAATTCATAGGGTTTCTTGTATTTAGGTCTTTAAACATGAACAAGGGTAAACCAGAGAGCTAGAAAAAATGCAGAGAGCAAGATTAAGAAAAGGAATCCTGCAGAATTCATACAAGATGGGCTCTACCCTTGTGGGAGCCTCATTTTTCTCTACTTGTAGCCAAAATTGCATAGGCTAGGAAATTTGGGTAACACAAACATCATACATGATCTTCGCTGTCCAAAAAAATGTTGTTATACTTTGTATTTCTATTTCTATACTTAGTCAATTTTAGAACTGAATCTCCAAAATTGTTCTTAACTTGATCATACTATTAGATGTATTGCCATAAATCACAACCATTAAGTGTCTCATATCATACCAAAAATATCACTTGCCAACATATCCTTTGCTCTACATACAACAAACAATCAAGCTCGCAACTTCCACACTTCTACGTCTCTATCAATCACCTTCTCATCATACATACATACACACATCTTTTCAAAAGAAATGATCTCTCATATATACCCTATTACAATAATTGATTAGGTCATCCAATTAACCTTTCCCAATATAGAAATAATTATTTAACCCCTTTCTAAGATACACATGGTATCTATAACAAGTATACATCAATTAGAATACATCAGATATAATCCAAGATCCATAATCCACACTTGCAATCCATAGTACATGCTATATTTCTGAATTCAGCCTCAAATAGGTCTCCTCTAGAATACACACCACAGCTGACATGATCATCAACACTCATACGACTTGTGACCCACAAAAAAAATTCTTGAACATGTCTTTTGTCATCCCCTAAGCTCACATAACCTAAATCATCATCTCCTGTAAGATATACTCAAAACACAGAGACTCACTCTGTCAATCATCACTGTCATAGTCCAGAAACCAGTCTTCACCAAAACATTTGTAACTCATCCAATATGCAATATTAAGCCAAGCGACCTTAGAAATAAGATCAACATATATCCTTCTACATATGACCATATCCGCTCATTCTGATTCATCTGTATAGTATCCGTACACTTCTGTCAGTCATCATAACCATTTTGTACTTCCTCCATAGAAACATATGTTGACATCAGTGAAAAAACATGAATGCCAACAGCATTAGTATTAGCCAATTCCAACATCATCCAATAGTACGGATAGTGTATGGCATGTGAGAGTATGTGAGTACGGATCTGTGTAGAGGGATGAGTGTATACCTTATTTCTAAGGTCTCTGGATCTTATATTTATATTTGTATGAGTTATAGTTGTTTTGGTAAAGACTAGTTACATTGCAATGATAGAGGATTATGATAGAGATGGTCTCTGAGTTTTTGGGATAACTTGGATGTGAGCATGAGTTATAATATGTGAGCTTAAGAAATGATAAAATATACACGAGAAAAAATTATTTTTGGTTCTTGGATCACCATATTCTTGATGATGTCATCTAAGGCGTATGGACTAGTGAAGACCTATTTGGGGCCAACTACAGAGATGTAACATTCTTAATTATTGGCGAGCGTGATTTATGAATCTTGGCGTGTAACTGATGATTTATATTTGTTAATTACATGTGTAAGGCACCATGTCTATCTTAGCAAGGGTCTATGTAATTATTTGTACATTGGGGAAGTCTTAACAGGCTGACCTAATTTCATATTGTAACTTGTATAAAGGAAAGTAGTGTCTTGATGTGTAATGACATGGATTGGATGTATTAGATTCTGCGAGCATGTGGATATGAGTTCTGTTGGATGTAGAGAAGTGATTATATTTTTAATACACTTCATTGGAACTATATAGGAAAAACAAGTTTCTATCAATGAGTTCATTGTTATAAGTATACTTTTATACTTCTCTTTGAATAGTGCATCCAGAAGGTGGGTTTAACCTTCAGAAGGTGGATTTAACCTTCACTTTGGGTGGTGTGCTCGAGAAATGAGCTCATCATTTCACTCAACTCCTAATAGGGTTGAGAAGACTCCTAACAGGGTATGTCCTTTAACAGGGATTTGTACGGGATGTAATAATCATCTCCTAATAGGGCTAGATCTTCTAATAGGGTGTTAGTTCCCATTGGGGTTTTCCCTTAATAGGGTTTTCCTCAAAAACAAATCATGGTGATATGAGTTATCTTCTTTGTGTGTATATTCTTATTATTTATTATATTTCATTGTTAAGTTTCAAATGGTTGAAATTAGTTAAAAGTGCTACAACAATTATTCACCCCCCCTCTCGATGTTTCTTGATCCTAACACTTTCTACCTTGAGAAGTGATACCACATATAAATATATTTAGTCCTTGAATGAATCACTATATTCTTTGAAACGTTAATAGAACTTCTTTTATCACATCAATAGGAATCACCTCATCTTACACCACCCTTATATCTATGAGATTCATCTTCATCCACGTCACGTGAGTGAAAAAAGAGGTTGCTACAAAGTACTTTTCTTTTTCTATAGACAATTACACTAAATCTTGTTTCTTACTCTGCCAAGAGATCAATTTGTCTCCCAAGAAAAATTCTCCACCACTTGTACTTATTCAATCATTATTACATTCAACCCATTTAACATCTGTAAAATATTTCAAAGAGAAATCATTGTCCCTTCTATAGCATAATCCTAAATCTAGAGTTTCATTCAAATATCTAAATACTATCTTCGCTACCTTATCATGAGATTGCTTAGGATTAACTTCGTATCTTGAAACAAAATAGACTACATGCATATTATCTAGTCTTGAAGAAATTAAGTATAGCATTACACTTATCATAGATCTTTAAAGCTTATGATCAACTTCTAGAGATTTATCATCCTTGTAGCTCAAATGACAACTAGTGTCCATGGGAGTTCCAACTAGTTTACAATTCTCCATTCTACACTTCTTCAAATTTTCCTTGATATCCTTGTTCTAAGAAATAAAAATACCATCGTTCATCTGAGTAACTTGAAGACCAAGAAAGAAAGACAACTCACCAATCATATACATATCAAATTATTTCTTCATTTCCTTAGCTAACCTCTTACAAACATCCCCATCTTGACCAAATATAATATCATCAACATACACAACTACTATCATCAATTATTCACCTTTAACTTTGAAATAAATATTGATTTTTGTGGCACCTTTCTTGAAGTTTCACTATAGAAATTAGATGTTTAATCTTGAACACCAAGCTCTAAGAGCTTTCTTGAGTCCATAAAATGACTCCTTGAGTCTATGGACCATACAGATTATCTGACAAAAAACCATTTGTTTTCTCAATATAGATTTCTTCTATTTATCCTTTCTAAAATGTATACTTTACATCCATCTAATACACCTTGAAATTATTCTATGCAGCAAAAGAAAGAATCATTCTTATAGATTTCATCCTAGCTACGAGATAAAATGTCTCCTCAAAGTCTATTCCTTCAACTTGTGTATAACCTTTACATATTAGTCTTGCCTTATTCCTTGTGACTTCACCATCTTCATTTATCTTATCTTGGAACACATGTCACTTTGTTCAACTCACACTCTTACCTACCGGTATACATACCAGTTCCTATTAATGATTCTCGTCTATTTGATCCAACTCTTCATTCATTTCTTTCATTAATCCATCATCTTTTCTTTCTTCTACAAATGTCTTTGATTCCACCTTAGATAGGAAATAGTAATTAGCTTCACCACTTGCCTTGGCAAGTCTTCTTCTTTTTTAAACACCTTTGTGCTTATCTCTAATAATTTGATTCTCTAAATAATATCTCTATACATATTTTTCAAGTTTCTTCGATGTCTTTTCAGGTTCTTTATCCTCTTGATATACTCCAAATTTATTTTCTAGAGCATTATTTTCTTCTATGGGAGTAACGGGAACATCTTCAAACTTGGTCCCAAGCTCTAGAGTAGCTTGATCTTATTCTTCACATACTCGTATATTTGTGCTCTCCATAGTTTTCTTCAGTCTCGTATTATAGCATTTGTATGCCTTGCTTCTTGTGGAATATCCTATAAATATTTCTTCATTTGATCTTACGTCAAACTTTCAAATATTTTCTTCATCTCTTTTGATATCGCACTTTCTTTTAAAGATTCTAAAATACTTGACAATAGGAGCCTTTTCTAAACCATAGCTCATAAGTTTTATTTGCATGATTCACTCTTATCAGTACTATATTTAGAAGATAAACAACAAAATGCACACTATCTCTACATTATATATTATACAAGTTAGCATCTTTCAACATAGTCCTAGCCATCTCAACAAAAAACCTATTATTTCTTTCAACCTATAGTTTGTTGTGAAGTACTACGGACAAATAATTGTCTTCTAATTCCATGTTTTTCACAAAATATATCAAACCCACTTGATCTAAATTCACCACTTAGTTCAAATCTCAAATACTTGATCATAGCATCCACACGATTCTCAACTAAATTTTTTAATATCTCAAATCTATCCAGAACTTTAGAATTTTCTCTTAAGAAAGTAACCCATGTCTTTCTAGGAAAATCATCAATGAGTAACATAAAATACCTTTCACCATTTAGTCCTCTTGTCCTTTTAGGTTTTCAAAGGTCTATATGAATTATCTCCAAAGGTCTTGAATTAGAATAATCCTTATTCTTGAACTTGTTCCTTGTTTTCTTTCCCAATTGACACTCTCTACACACAATGTTAGAAGGCTTGATAATTTGTATCAAATCTCTCATTACTTTAGAAACAACGACCTTCAGCCTGTTTTCAAATTTGATGTGTCTCATTCTCTTATTCCACAACCAATATTAAATGATCTAAGCCAGCAAAAAATTGCTTCCTATGTTCTCTTTTATATAGTAGACATTGTCATTAGTCCTTATGGCTTTTGCAACCAACCTTGTGGATTATTTTATGATCTCACATATAGACCAATTAAAATTAATCTTGTAACTAAGTTACTTCACATATGAGTTACACTCAAAAAATTATGTCTCAAACCCTTAACCTTATAAACATCATCAATTTCATGCTTACCATTAATAGGTATAATTCCCTTACCACAAATTGGTGCAACTTCTTCACCATAAAACTTTATTGATCCACTTTTATACTTCTCAAATTCAAGGAGCTTTCCTCTATCACCTTTCATATGATTTGAACATCCAAAATAAATTATGTAGGGTTTTAGTTCTTGTCTTCCATGTAGGGAAGTCTTCAAAATTATTGATTCTTCACTATTTTTTGCATCTTTTTTACTTTTGGACCTATCACTGCCATTCTCCTTTATTACCAAGAACAACACTTCATCATTTGAATCATTAGCATCTTCACCTTCTGATGAATGGGTCTAAACTAAACAAAGAATCTTCCCTTCTCTCTAATGTTATCTATCTTAGTATTTTTGTGATTTTTTCTATAACAACACTCTATCATCACCATCATGCTTCTTATAATCATATTCCTTAAAATAAAGTCTAGTTACACAAAGACCCATCCTTCCATAATTAAATCATACGAAGGGAAACTTACCATATACTTTCTAGATCATTTCTTCACTCTTTTCATGAAGTTTTTGTTAATCTCTAATTTCTGTTGATGATTAGTGACCAACACTTAGTCATTCACTTAGGTATTTTTAGTTGGCTATCACTGTGGCCAAGCTAAAACTATGCAAGGCCGAGCAACATTGCCGAGCAATTTTCAGTTTGCTGAGTTACATTGCCGAGCCGAGAAGGATACAGAGATGTTAAGTGCCAAGCGACAGACAGTCAAGTGTTGAGTAGAATAGTTTTTGTATACATGTCTGGAATGATACAAACTTTGAGGATAAGTGATCTGGCCGACTTTTATAAGCTTTTTGGACTGACTTATGTATGCATTTAATATTCTTATACAAATTTTGTTATGCATTTAATTATTTTATCCTATGCATGAACATTAATTGTAATACCATCAAGGTATGGGTATTAGATCTTGATCATTGATCTAGATCTCGCTATGAGACTTGAACGGATATATTAGATTTCTTCTAAACCCTATTTTGGAAGTGTGTGTAAGGAGAGAAGATGAAGTGTGGTGACTGCATTTCAAAAGTAGACTGCACAGAGGGTTATTTTGTTAAGAAGCAGAGATCAAACAGAGTGACAACACAGTGAGCAGCAGAGTAAAGATTATATCAGATTATGAGATCATAGAAGGTACTGGAAAGAGCAGATCTGTCATTAGCATCAAAGTGCATAACAAAGGATCAATACTTGAGACATTCTAATCATTGTATCAGGTGAAAATCTCTTAACAGAGTGGTTCTAGCAGACCTTTCTTTATCTCCTAACAGAGTGTTTACTTTATTGTAAGTTGAAATCCTTTAACAGGGTAGATTGGAATGATCTTTAGCTCTTAACCAAGAAGACCTTTAACAAGGTAGATAACATTTTGTAATCAACATTTGTAGCCTTAACAGGCACACTTTATTACTGCAGTAGTGGAGAATTTTGCGGGTGTCATCCCCACCCCAGTTTTACCTATTTGGGTTTCTGGGTTACCAAGTTATTGTGTTATGTGTTATTTATTTTATTGTGTGGATGCTATCTAAGATTACATTAGATTCATATATGTATGAATGTGGATCAGTTTGTTTTAAGTGTTTAAATTTGAAGATCTCATTCACCCCCCCACCTCCTCTCAGTATCTTCCTTTCCCATTATTGTATTTCCAACAATTGGTATCAGAGCACAGTTCTCTAAAAAGGTTGTAATCAGCTTGAGAATATAGATCTTGAGATGGAGATCTACAAGATGGGTAAAGTCATTGAGAATCAAAAGATTGACATTCAGCTAGCACTACAATAGCTTGAGACTGCTAGACAGGAATTAAAGAAGTCCATGATTGTAAGGAAAGATTTGGCCAAACAAATGAATGACACTCATTATCAGGAAGAGGACACCACAAATCTATTTCAGAATGGAGATTCTACTAAGATTGATGCATCAATTGCAGATCTACTGGAAAAGAACAGTGCACTATGTGAAGAAGTCAAAAACCTGAAAAAGGAACAAGAATCTCAATCAATAAGAATGTGTGAAGTTGTTGAACAGAAAAAGAAAGCTGAAGATGACAAGGCTATGGCAGAAGAAGATAAGAGAATGATGACTACCAGACTTGATGAAATAACACATGATGTACAAACAATGATAGTCAATCAAGTAGACATGGAAAATCAACTACTACTTATGAATCAAGAGATCAGCAGGAAAGGCTTGGAGATTGATAATCTTAGATCTGAGAATAGTCAATTGAAAGATGAATTGAGATCTGAGAAAGAAATTAATAATAGAGTGAATGATCCGAGTGCTGCTATGAGCTACTTTGAACAACTGGTGGAAGCATCAAGAAGACCTAAAGATTCTTCTGGATTAGGTCACACTGAACAAAATACAACTACTAAAGAAGGAGAATCATCTAAGACAGGTGAAAGAAGGTATGCTAAGCCAAGAAACAACAAACCTGTTTGCCACCACTGTGGGAAACCAGGTCATACAACAAACATTTGCCGAAGCAAAAATGGTAAGTCCAATCCGAAAACTAACTTTAATGGTTACTACTTTAACTGTAATAAGTTTGGACATCAAGCACGTGAATGTAAGACAAAGGCAAGCAAAGCACCTAGACTCAATGGTAATTTCTATAACTGTCACAAATATGGTCATAGAGCTCAATATTGCAGATCTAAAGGTAAACAGTAGTGGACATCAAAGGTACAAGAGAAATCACCAAGAAAAGGCAATACTCACAATTGGGATTACAATACATGGCATAGTTTTCATTACTATGGTGAGTATGGACATGTTCCAGAAAACTGTATAAGGACACATTTCAGAGGAAAATCTAAAAGTTGGATGAATGGAAGCCTAGTTTGTCACAGTTGTCTGAAAATTGGTCATACAAGGAAAGATTGCAAGACTAGGGTACCTGCTCCTACTGTTGAGCAAATAAGGGAACAGATGAACAAGATATGGGTTAAGAAGTCTAAACCATGTAGCAGTGAAGCTCGTGAAGCCGAGGTCACCCAATCCAATGGATCAGGTGATCACATCATCTCCAACTAAGAAAAACAGGTATGTAAGGAACTGTATCTAAAAATCTTATCTTACATCAGTTCCTAACATGAAATGTACAAAAGTCCATATTTGCATATGTTAAGATGCACCAGGACATATTTTGAAGACAAATTCTGAGTTGAGCCAATTGCACTATAGGTGTCGAGTACTATTCATGGACACTAAAGCCGAGTTCTTTAGTGAATGTCGAGTTTTGTTGGCTGAGTAAAATTTTGTTAAGGTCGAGTTTAGTAAGCCAAGTGAGATGCAAGTTGTGTTAAATCTGAGGAGAGCTGGCTTGCACTAACTCAATGGATAGAACATCCATTGCTTACCTACCTTGACCTTTCAAAGTTTGTAAAGGATGAACAGTTTACACTTCATTTTTACCTTACGATTTTTACTGTTTATGGAGTGATTGAAGTAATTTGTAGAATTGATCTTAACGAAGTTATCTATGAAGATTTCATCAGTGTGTCATCAGCAATCCTAAGGTGAACAGTGTGAAGAGCTACTTGCCGAGGTACTCTATTTCTCATTTTTTCAAACCCTAAATTCAAGATTATGGCTGCAAGTTCTTCCGCACCAGCTAAGAGTATGGAGGCAGAACCACAGCAAATTCAGTTAGTATGGAGTGACGAATATGAACCTCTCAACTTTCAATTCGTTCCTGAAAGTGTGATTCAAAGTGATTTAATTGGAGCCCTCTTATCTATTCCACCCAAGGTACTCACGATTCATGATGTTTGGTCATGTTATATGGTTAAGATTGGTGAAGTAGGTGATAGTGAATTGAGGAAATCCTACAGCAAATTGTGTGACAATGGAGTTCTAAAGGCAGAATTCAAACATCTAGCCGATAAAGGGTTAACTTGTGCCCTAGATTTTCCACAAGGTTTCAAAGATGAATGGATTAAGCTTATCCTTAGTAGAGTTCATGACATGTGTATGTGGTTGGATAATGGACCAGTCAAGATCACCAAAAGCATGATTCATCGAGTGACTGGATATCCTGTAGTGAATGGAAAATGAACTATGAGGGATAACAGCAAAGAAGAGATTACACTGAACACTGGAGCCGTATAGAACAACAAAGGTATGACTATCTCTACAATAACTGACCTAGAACTTGATTTTGGAGTAAGGGTAATAGAACATAAGTTCTATCAGTCGAGCAGATTGGATAGTGTTCCATGCACAGCAGTTTATCAAGCATGGAAAATTGTGAAGAAGAATCATACATATGATCTTGCTGAGCTATAGTAGACACAATTAGCAGAGAACCTAGCATCAATCAGAAAGGCTAAAAGCTCATCATGTAAGTTTAGTTCTTTACTAGTCTATATATTTTTCTACATTCATGATACATTTCCTACATTGGGAAATATAGTTTGGAAAAAGGATAGAACCGTTACAGTTCAGATTAGTGAATGTATTGAGAAATTAGGAAGTAATTTCAATATCATTATGGGGAGCTATTTTTTAGAATTCAAGACGAGAATGAGATTAAGGACTAGGATTCCTAAGTCACTAGTGGAGAAGCACTATGAAGAAATCTGTTTTCTAGTTGATACAGATAATACTTATATCCAGGCAGTGACTCCTAGGATAACATGCTTAGAACCATTTCCATATGAAATCAACATTGATGAAGCATCAGTTGCCATCATTGCACTCCTAGTCGAGGCAATTGATACTACAGCAGAGAGATTTGGAAATTTTGAAGAAGCTAAGACTAAAATTTCTAGAAGTTTGAATGAGGGAACTATGGAGAGGAAAAGAAAGAAGATTGTGAAAAATATGAAGAAAATGGTTGGCTTAGGTAGTGATGAAGAACCTGAGGATGCACCTTTAGACCTAACCACTGGACAAGGTGAGGATATTTCTACATAGAAGGAAGTGAGTGCATCAGAAGAGGTTACTGAGAAAGCCAAGGGTAAAAGACCATCAATTGTCATAGTAACCAAGAAAAGCAAAGCTAAACCTAAGGTTACACCTCCTACAGCTAATCATCCAAGGACTAGAGCATCTACTGTTACTTCTCCAGCAGAAGTACAAACAAAAGTATATGGTAAGAGGAAAGTTGCAGAAAGTAGTTCTGGAAAGGAAGCAAAGGTTGCTACTAAGGCTGAGCCGAGTAAGCCAGCAAAGAGACCAAGAAGGAGATTAAATTTGGGGACAGATAGTGATGACAAAAAGACAAAAACTGATGAACATAGCAACATACCTATAGCACAATTCAAGAAACCAGCAAGTATTGATGAGGTATGTGACACTTTGAGGAATTCAGCAGGGTTAGCAACTTTTAAGTTCATTCAATATGAAAAGTTGAAAACTGTAGATAGGCACAAAGTACAGGAAGCACTATTAGATATGATGAGTACTTTCAAATTAGCTCCTATAGAGATAGGAAATCATGTGCCCGATGAATTTTATGATTTTTTTTCAAGCAAATGGAAATTTGCACTTGCAACAAAAAGATAGATCAAGGAAGAAACTCTAGCCCAGGTAATACCTGAGCTAACCTCAAAAAAAAGAGCCAAATTCATTGAGGAATACAAGAGTAGGTTTGTTCCTAAACTCAGAGGCTATGTTGTTCTGAAAAATGATATTGAAGGTGTAGTACAGCAGAGCACAAGGATCCGGAAGGAAATCTTTGGACTGATCGTTCCAAAGATAAGAAATCTGGTGAAGGGACATCTGAGCAAAAGACAAAAGAAGTTGAAGTAAAAGACTACCCCTGAGCCACAGATAACTCAAGAACAAATTGTCATAGAACAGGACAAAACCAAAGATGCATTTGACTCAACTAATTCTGTTGATCTGACTGCAGACAATCCTATGGATTTTATAGTTTATGATCCAAGCAATTTGAATGCCGAGTGGTAAAGACACTGATTCGCCTATTAAGGCAACTGATACTGAAGAAGGGAAGACCACAGCATCTGATGAGATAATTTAAGTTGTCAGTGATCAGAAAGGTGAAGAGAAATAGCAAGAAAATGAACAAGAGGTAACTTCACAGAATCCACCTATTTTAGAGGTTGTGAAAACAATTTTAGATAGTGGAGTAGTGATAACGGATACAGGTGATAATCCTAAAGAAGAAGAGGCAATGCAAGTGTTGGTTGATCTACCACACTCTGCATCATCCACTCCTACAGGTCCTAAAACTGGTGGTATGCCCAACCCACAGACAATATTGATAGAATTAAAAGAGGCAATGGACACTGACACTGTCAAAGGGAAATATATTATGTTGCCGAGCATAAGTTCTCCAAAGGTGAAGAAAAATAAAATCTTGAAGAAGAAGTCTCAGATTCTAGATGTAACATTAGATGAAGTCATTGTGATTCCACAATGGGATCCCAATGAGTTATCTTTTGAACAAATAGGGACTCTTCAAGAGTTACTTAAGAGGAAGAAGAGACAGGAAGAGATGAAGATAGAACAAAAGAAAAAGCAGGTGTTGCATGACATCAAAGACATATTTGCAAAGGCTTTTGACTTAGACAATGAAATGCCTCAAGCTCCAATCATTGATCAACTAGTCAACATTGTACAGAAGGTAACTAACGAGGACATAGACAACAATGAAAAGCTTCTACAATGGTCTAGGAGAAGATTTGAGAGCAAATTTCTAGAGAAGATCTCAGAAGAGATTGCAACAAAACAAGTTGAACTTTCTATTCTTGTAGAAACTTTAGAGAAAGTTACAGCCAATGTTTATTCTTTGTACATAAAATTATGTGATGTTGAATTTTT
>MU227000.1:684175-696462 GCA_018584345.1 Thuja plicata
GAGTAAAGATTATATCAGATTATGAGATCATAGAAGGTACTGGAAAGAGGAGATCCGTCATCAGCATCAGAGTGCATAACGAAGGATCAATACTTGAGACATTCTAATCATTGTATCAGGTGAAAATCTCTAAACAGAGTGGTTCTAGCAGACCTTTCTTTATCTCCTAACAGAGTGCTTACTTTATTGTAAGTTGAAATCCTTTAACATTGTAGATTGTAATGATCTTTAGCTCTTAACCGGGCAGACCTTTAACAGGGTAGATTACATTTTGTAATCAACATTTGTAGCCTTAACAGGCACACTTTATTACTTCAGTAGTGGAGAATTTTGTGGGTGTCATCCCCACCCTAGTTTTACCTATTTGGGTTTCTGGGTTACCAAGTTATTGTGTTATGTGTTATTTGTTTCACTGTGTGGATGCTATCTGAGATTACATTAGATTCATATATGTATGAATGTGGATCAGTTTGTTTTAAGTATTTAAATTTGAAGATCTAATTCACCCCCCNTCTCCCCCCCCCCCCCCCCCCCCCCCCTCTCTCAGTATCTTGCTTTCCCATTATTGTATTTCCAACAGTTTTCTTCTTCATCATTCAGACCATTTCTTGTTTGAGGTACATCTTCAATCTTTTATGTAGCTTTAATGCAACATCCATCTTTACATATTGATTGTCTTCAAATTCTAAAATCTCCAAAGAAGAGATTGATCCATAGAGTTGATCAAGCGTGTATATATCCATGTCATGACCTTCAATAGAATATATATTTGGTACATAGCCTTTACTCACAATTCTCATTTATATCCTTACCTGTGATTGCACTTACAAGTTCATTTACTCAATGTAGGTAACTTTCAATGTATTCATCTTCAATCATTCTAAGGGTTTCAAACTTATTGTTCATATTTTGCATTTGACTTGTTTGGTCTCCTCCTATTCTTCATATAGATTGTTTACATTTTCTTATATTCCTTTTGTAGTCATGCATTTATTGACCTTCAACAACTCTAATTTTCTTAAGCCATTTATGATAGCATTTCTAGCCTTTACATTATCCTCATGCACTTTGATCTCATTTGGAGTAGAAAGAGCACTGGCTAGAGAAGTGTACCCTTGATTCACACTATCCCAGACTCCAAATGGCATAGAATCCAAATATGATTCCATCATTACCTTCCAATAGGTATAATTTCTAGCCTTTGCATTATTCTCATGCACTTTGATCTCATTTGGAGTAGAAGGATCACTAGCCAAAGGAGTGTACCCTTGATTCACACTATCCCAAACTCCAAATGTCATGGAATCTAAATATGATTCTATCTTTTCCTTCCAATAGGTATAATTTGATCCATCAAACTTTGGTACTTTGTGACCAATATCATTCATCATCCTAGATCTTCCTCAAGTGGTTAAGCTTCTTTAGAGGAACCCATCTCTAATACCAATTATTTCAAATACACCACAAGACTAAGGGGGTGAATCACTCTTGAACAAAACTTAAACTTTTTCTATCATAGCCACTTATAACTTATCTTTATCCAACTAACTATCAATGAAAGATATTACAATTAACACACAAACACATGAACACCATACTTTTGCATAGAAAACTCAATGTGGAAAAAAACATAGTGAGAAGCACACTCACTATATGAATAAATTCAATACAATATTTTAGGCTAGAGGCCAAGGAGCTCACTACTGTTGAAAAGGACTTGCAAGCTAAGGGGCATGGCAACCTTAAGGAAAGATTTTAAAAAAAAAGGAATTGCAAGACCGATCTACACATGATCCCAGGTAAAGATACAAGAGTGTATAAGCTACAAAAATAATCAAGAAAGTCACAGCTATGACAACTTAAAATCACTAAAAACTCAATCAAATATGATATTGAATAGAAACTAAAAGTTAATGCAAATTTTTGTCGATAAAAAATTAATCTTATATAATAAAAATATTTCAAAAAGAAACAATAGTTTTTTTAAATTCTTATGAAAATCTTTTAAAAAAACAAAAATATTCATGAATTGAGGGGCAACATAATAACAACTCACTAGAAAGGGAGGTATCCAGATAAAGTACTAGGATCATCAAAGTTCATAAAAAGAGTCACAAAAAAATTATGACGAAGGAAAAATTGATTGTAATAAATGTCGTGGATTGAATTTTTCCCAAAATAAAAATTATTTAGTTTAAGATAATCAATAAAGTGAATCTTAAGAAATCTTATAATATCACGTATGATCCCATATGATAATTAAATAAATTAAGTTCTCAAATGACTTGATAATTAAATTAGTTATGGAATCATTTGACTATAAATCAATTTTAATGATCTTCATTAATTAATTAATTATATATTATTCATAGTTACAAATGTTCCTAGCACAACTTTCATGCTTAAAGACTCATTAAAATTAACAACATATAATCTATTATATATGTTTGATGATTCTCAATGGATTCAAATGTTTGTGTACCATCACAATTTATCAGTCTCTCATGCATGATACTCTTTTTATAGCAATTGTGAGGGTCAGAATAATACTACAAATAAAAAACTTGGTATTCCTTACCAAACTAAAATCAAATCAAGCAAATGAAACCACACTTGAGTTTTACCTTAAATTATAGTGTAATAAATAACCCTCAATTCGATAAGGCTAATATTCATAGAAATCTCAATGAAACATAATCGTTAATTCTAGAGATTAATAGGTAAAATACATGATTTAACACTCATTCCAATGTCTCAACATCATTGATACATTATTTCTTAAGCATCTTCACTTGCATCTTATACCACTTTTGTTAACAACTCTTTCTACATTCTTATATTAGAATTAATTAACATTATTTAAAAAATGATAATAATACTCATAATATCTTAAAGGATAAATTAAAAATATTTTAATTACAAATTAAATTAAAGTATATTCACTTTCTCTCTCTCACTATATATATATATATATATATATATATATATATATATATATATATATATAATTGTGTGGGTTTCAAATTTACAACCCATAATAATGTGGGCAAAGTTAATTGCTTATATCAGTCAAACTTTTTTTTAAATAATTTTTTAAAAGGACTTAACTTGTTATACTTATTATTACTATATAATAATGCAGCATGCTTGTAACTTGAAAGGACACATAAGTCATCCAAAATATAGATATGCCATTGATTAAGAGGTGCAAAATTAATATTTATAATTTTAAATTTATAAAGATTTATATGATTGAAATTTTAATTAAGATTGAGCTTGGCCTATATAGTATTTATCTTTGTCATTATTATCCTCATATGTAGAATAACATGCCTTTGATCCTCGAAAATGAAAACTAATACTTCATTGTATATGAATCATATAATTTTCCCCTTCATAATCACTTAGAAGGGAGAGCTTCAAATGAGCAATGATGAATGAAAGAAGAGTGTGAACGATTAAGGGGGTGTAATTAATATGTGAAGTGGACACTCAATCATTTGAATGGGAAGAATATGTGAAGTGGTGAGGGGACCAAAGTACAAATGGTTATGACGTGCATGTTTCAATGCCTTTAAAGTAGCCTACACTAGGAGAAGATTAATGTAACGCCTAACCATGGTTTCAAACTAGTTCTTGTTAGTAAAATGTGTCTTAGTATTAATTATGTAATCAGTCATGTTTGTGAAAAGTGTTTAGTATAGAGATTAAAAAGTGTTTCTCTATTCTTTAAACAAAGTTTTGATAAAAATTAGATATAAATGTCAATTTTAAATGATGAAAAATATCACGTGAAATATTTCATTATGAGAGGTGACATTTTGCATGATAAAAATATTATAATGATGGGAAGTTGAGTTTTCACACAAGAAAATTTCACATTATAACGGTAAGAAGTAGAATTTCAATACAATATCAAGTAGAAAGTCTCACATACTTATTCATCTCATTATGATGGAAGAAAAATTTTAATTTGATCAATACTTCAATCATATATATAGAGTTTTTTTAAGGAAATGATCTTTGATTTGTACGAGGTTAAAAATGGTCATTGCATTTTTCCACTAAGAGAAACGTCATCTTCACACCCATAATCTAACTAATTTAACATAATAATAGAAGTTATTATATTGAGTCATTTTTATACTAAAAGTATATAATATTTTATAGGATAGTAATGTCTATTAGATTTGTAATATTTTGAATATTAAGATTATGTTTAATATCATCTTGTAAAGTCATAGGAATGTGTTTTTTATACTATATATGTTGTAATGTTGGGCCCCTTCAAAGTGGGGTTCCCAACATAGGGAATCTAGAAAATTTTATGTATAACATAGTTTGACACTTGTCCAAGTGAGTACTACAAATGTAAGAGAGCATGCAAGATTATTTGGAAGAATTTAGTGGCTACCTATTTTGAACAATATGTAAGAGCATATTGGAAGTGGAATCTCACTTTCATGTTGGAGTGTTATCTTTGACTTGTTGACAAATCAAATTGGAGGTTACACTTATATTCCTTTCTAATGCATAAGAGCATGTTTGAATAAGGTAAATTTTGAATTTCCAAATCGGAAGATTCAAAAGTGAAATATTACACATTAGAATTTACGCTCTATTTTTGGATTATTGACTAGTCACGAGGAGTGTTAGAATCGTGTCATACATTTAAAACTAAATGTGATTTAGAGGATGAAAACACTCTATATATGTGAGTCTTGGCATAGTGGACTAACACTGATTTAGTTGTATAAATTTGGAGTTTGAGGCTAAGAATTGACAAGCTATAAAAGTGTTAACCTGGGGCTACATTATTAGTGGAGTGTTTCATTGTATCGTAGGATCTATTTTGAAGTAATATATTGAGATCTACTTTAAAAGGTAGTTGTTTACCTAAAATAAATTTTCTTCATATGCATTATGTCTTTTATTAATTAAACAGCCAAATAAGGGGGATGACCTTATAATAACTTAGCCAGAAGGCTATCAAGAATTCATCAGCACAACAAAGACTTTCAAGAACCCATCATATGCATTATGTTATGAGCTCATATTTCTATCATATATATTATTTTATGTATTTATTAAGTTTCATTAAAAAAATTTATTTTAGATCAGCAATTTTTCACTATTCTAAGTTATTCCTTGTTATAGAATAAGAACAACAAAGTAGATATTTAGTATCAAAGATTTGTTTGAGTTGATCTTGCGAGTGAGAGAGAAGATTTTTTATGTTATAAATTTGTCTCAACCTTGTTCTTAATGTTAAGTTCTGGAAGATCAAGATGTAGGATATGCTTACAAACATATATCTATTTGTTGTAGTATCTGAATCCAAAGCTATTTATATGTCACAAGATGATAGAATAAAAATAAATTAAAAAATAAAAAAGTATTGTTATGTGTCATTTAAAAAAATTTATGTTTTTGAATGTACATGAAGAAGCTAATGTTATGGATCTTTGGAAGAAGTTGGGTGGGGTTTATCAAGATAAATCTCTAATAAATATAAATTTCCCAAGAAATGATGCAGTCAAGGGAAGAGAAATCCCCAATGGATATGTCCAACCTTGCACCAAGAGTCAACACAATAGAAAATAACAAAGAACAACAAGATTTGAACCATAAAAATAGCTTGTAAGGTCTTCATAATTTCTTCATACATATCAGGTTGTAAGGTCTTCTTGGTTACGGCCAACTACAAAGAAACTCAACTCATAACTACATTTTGATCGGTTACATCTCAGAACTATCATCCCCAAGTATCCTTCTATCTCTTCTAAGATCTCTTCTCCATTCTCTGATCTATCTAAACACAAACAAAACCTTACATATTTACACAGCTACCAATAGGTCAGTATTCAAGATATTACATAACCCAAGACAAATATTTTAGACCAATTCGGCCTAATCCCTAATTAAATACCACATTTAATTATTTCACAAGGATCGATCCAAAACCCATGTTGGTCACACATAGATCCTTCTAGAAAATCATTTCATTCAGCTCCAATAGTCAAAAACATCGATCCCAACCTCCATCAATCAACCGGTAAACTCACAGAACCAGTGTCATGACAAACAACAGCAAACCGAAGAGAATCAACAAGGATCTCTCAAACTACACCACCTTAAGAAGCATGATCATAGAATTTGACTCTACGAACTGCAATGAACAAACTCTTTTCATCACTCCTGCCAAAAACCTTCATGGCTCGATCAATCACAGAATCTCAAAAAAGTACCTAGAACCAAAAACTTCTTGTCAAAACCAGTCACAGAATCCATCATAACTCAAGCGCGATAACTCCAAATGAGTTGCAATCATAGGAAAAGCTTTATGATGACCCCATGAATACCATATCATGACTGCACCCACAGAAGATCAACATAACTCTATCGAGACAGCAATCACCCAATCAGTGACCAAGGATAGAAAACAAACACAAAAGTGGTAACAAAGATCCACCAGTTAAACAAATGTTTTGGATGATGCAAGATTACCAAGGACACAAGATGCTCTTACATCACACACCCAAGGTACAAAAAGATTTTCCATGAGATCATCTCATGAAAATTGAAAGAACAAGGGACATTAATCCCATACTTATTATGCATTCACAAAACTTCCTCATCTGTAACCTTCACTACCTTCCTCCTGTCATCAACCAGGTCTAGCAAATGACTTAGATCCAACTCACTATCAAATCCAAATTTAGGCTCATTCCTCCGGTCTTCTTTCAATTCATACCCTCTACAAAGACTCAAATTCTTCACCTCCTTCTCCTTATCCATGAAAGGAATCAATCTACACCTCTTACCATCCTTCCTAATTGTAATTATGTTCTTTCTACAGTCATGAACAACCTCTTTGTCATAATTCCAAGGTCTACCAAATAAAACATGACATGTATGCATAACCACTATGTCACATAATATTGCATCCTCATAAGAACCAATGAAAAATTCACCATGCATTTTTCCCTTACTTCCACCACATAATCATCATGTAACCAACCAAACCTATAAGGACTTGGATGCTTAAGTCTTCTCAAACTAAGCTTCTACACCATCTCCTCAAAAACTAAGTTATCACTGCTACCACTATCCACTTCACCTTACAACACTTGCCTCCAACCTTGCATCTGGTCCTAAATAAACTCTTCCGTTGACAAGATTTTGCCTCCTTATTCACCTTCAATCTTCAGAGCATAAGAGCTTCCCCATTTTTAGGATCATTGTTAGATTCACCAGCAAATGGTCCACCTTCTTCACTCACACAAGAAACTCTATTGTCTTACGTACACTTAAAATCCATGTATCTTTTCCATCCACACTTAAAGAAAGTACCCTTGAACTCTTTACCACCATTACCCTCTGTAGGTGCAACCGTTTTAACTTCTACCTCAGCTACTTGCTTTCCCTTATCACCACAAGAAGCTTGCTTCTCCCTTCCTCTATATTTATTTTGTTGTTTCCTATTCAATTTTTCTTCTTCCTTCACAACAAACTGATAAGCCTCTTCAACTGATCCAATCTTTAGCATACTCATCTCATCCTGGATATTAAACTTCAAATCATTCACATACCTAGCCACCTTCTCCTTTAAAATCTCTTTGTGACCAGATCTAATTGTTACCTTGTAAAATTCTTCAGTATAATCCTTCACACTCAAATCCTTATGCTTTAGGTTCAGCAACCTTTTGAACAAATCCAATTCATAGTCCTCGGGTATGAATTTAGATTTCAACTTTGCAACCATCGTCCTTCACCGAGTGATCTTCATTTCACCTTCCTCCTCTCTATCATTCTGCAATTCTTTCCACCACAAAGTTGCATGTCCTTTAAACTTTGTCTATGCCAACCTTACTCTCCAAGGGTCTTGGATGTCTTCTAACTCAAAGTAATCTTCCAACTCACCTATCCAATCAATCATATCTTCTAGATTCAATGTACCTGAGAAGTTAGATACTTCCAACCTATAACCAACACCAAGCCTTTCTATAGGTCTCACCAACCGGTCAGATCCATCACTCCCAAAAGATCTAGCAACATTTATCTTGAACATTGATTGTAGATAACACGTGACCAAAAAAAAAGAAAAATAGGAGTTATTATTTAATTCAACGCTATTAAGATTCCTAGCAATATGTGAAATTCTATTTTGAATGGGATAATTAGGAATTGTTTAACCTCTCAAGTTGGCATATAGCAGTTGATAGCCACCAACAAAAGGGGTTCAAAATTTCAAAAAGGAAGATCCATTGAGGGAATTAGGTTCTTGCCTAAGCAATGAGGGTTTCTATAAATGTTGTAATTCTTAAGTTTTTTGAGGATCTGAATTCTCGTATCACTCAAGGATTGTATTACATTTAATCATTGCAAATATTTACTTATACTGCAAATAAATAAAATCTTATTATAATTGTCACATTTTTTAATGATCCATGCTTCATGGATTTAGTGTTGTTTGGTTGCATGACAAGGCATTGTGATAATACCTCCTATCATGATTTCATTAGATGGTATTAGAATAAGGATACTTGTTGGAAAGTTTGATTGTTGGGAGGTGAGAAGAGTTGTGTTTGTCGTAGAGCATAGTGGTTGTTGGGAAGACTGTTATTGGTTGATGAATGTTATTGTGTAAAGTGGTATTTTTATACGAGTTATGAAAAGGTGTGAAAGATGAGAGTGTGTTGTCTATCCTCCAACATGAGCTAAACCCAAGTAGTGGGAGTAAAGGTTTCCTCTGTAGCGGGCGTGGCTAGTGGTGGAACCCTACTAAAGTTTTGGTGCTTTCTCGCTTGTAAAACCCAAATAAAAATGGCTAAGTCTAGTTTTGAATTTTCTTAATCCCTAGACCATCCTCCTAGAATTATATTTTTAAGTTGACTTGTGACTGTTAATTGATCCTTTCAAGGTATTACTTAAGTGTGTTGAGTCCCATCACAAACTGAGACATGTTGTCCAAGACCACATAGACAATGGTACCATCTAGGTCAGGATAGAAAATAGAATTTTAATAAGTTTTTTGGTAAAGCCAACAGTAAGGTGTAAATCTATACTAGTCCTTTTCCTCCACGTTTGTCAAGCTTTACTTTTACACATCTTCTCATTCATCTAGTGATTGTGCATATGCCATTATGGTTACCATCAATCTGATCTCTCTCTCTTGAGTCAAAAGTTGACACTTTATTATATAACTTTCACACCTAATGACTCGTCATTTCATGGAGAGCCTACTCCTCTATACATTCATGCTCAAGTTAATGGTAATAATGTTATAGGTCAGTGTGCATTATTTTTAGATTGCGTTGTGTGAAAAAATTTCTTTTGCATCAACGTCTCAGATCACACTCCATGATCTAACATCAAGATGAGAAAGTTGTGATCATGGAGTGTGATCAGAAACGTTGATGCAAAAAACAATCTCACAGCATAATGTAGAAATTATGCGCGCTGATCATTATAGACTGTGGAAATCTGAATGTCAATGTTATAAGTGTTATGGTTGATCATTCTTAGAGAGTCAACGTGATCATGAAAGAGGCCCTCTTTATCAACAGATTGCATAAGGTAAGGTATACAAATGTAGGGCCACTATATATGCACAATGGTCTCTTTGTTCCTCTGATGAGGTCTACTACCTTATCGGTCCATGTTGGACCCAAGGTAGTCTCTGCTACATTTGTGGTTATTCCTGAGCCTGACTGATTCCAGGTAAAGCCAGACATTCCTTGTTTTTTTACAGATACAGTTCCCTCAGTTATTCACAAGTGTTTGAAGTTTCCTCACGAAGGAACGGTGTATAGTTTGCAAGACTTTGGATATAAACCACTTGTGTCTCATGGGGGCTTTTCTCTTAATGATTATTTTCCCGCTTCAGTTGGACCTATGTTAGCCTGTAGTAATCTGATTTACAAAGCATACTATAAGTACAATACCATGGAATTAGCATATTATATTTACTTGCATTCGTGGATAAATATGCCAATGAAGAGACTGCAAGTCAAACTTGGAGGAAGCCATTGCTCTCAGCTACACTATTAAAAGTGTCTATCTCTATCAAGGAAGGAGTTGGCTCATTTAAAAATCAATTTTGAAGATCTTTTTTACTGTAGTATTTGGAAGAGTCTGAAGAAAAGAATAAAAAGAATAATGATATCGACTACTAGCAAAGCAGGTTGATAGGAAGTTATCTTATGAAAAAGCCCATTGCTTATAGAGTAGTCACCGTAGCCAGCCCCAAGTAAAAGAAAAAATCACCCAAGATTGGTAATTCGCCACTCTATGGTTTGAGGGTGTTCACAAAATACGAAGGAATGTGGGCATAGCTAATCCAAAGGAATGTTTTGTTTGGAAGATTTATGTTGTAGTTGGAAGAAAGCACAATCAACTAATCAAATTCACTAGTCAACAAAGTAAAAATTAAAGAGGAGATCATGCTTCTTTAACCTTATCTTTATATGAAGGGGGAATAGCAAAATGTCTTCCAAAAGGGGCTTCACCTGAGTGAAATATCTTCCAAATTCAAACAAGAGAAATAAACCAACAATGAGAAAATGAGCCTCCAAATCACCTTCTATAACATCTCCTAGAAACTTTTACATGACTTTACAAATTTATGTTCTTTTTAATATTTTAATAAATCTTCAGAATTAATGTTCCTTAATATTTCACTTTAGTCACTTACCAAAGCTTATTAAATTAATTAAATAATGTCATTTATAAAATATGTTTTTACAAATAATATAAATCAATAAATTAAATCTAAACTTTAACTTATATGAATTAAATATGCTAATTAGCTACTATGTGAAAAGGGACTAATTAAATTTGATAATTCTCTTTTTCTAAACATTAGCCTACGGGAATTAAATGGGCTAATTAGTTACTCTGTGAAAAGGGATATTACAAGTAAAGATTGTATATGTAGTGGTGGATAGATTGACAAAGTTTGCACATTTCTTTCCTGTCACATTTGAATTCAATGTATCACAATTAGCATAATTATTTTTCAAGGATATTTTTAGATTGCATGAATTGCCTAGGAATATTGTCAATGATAGGGATAGTAGATTCGTTAGCTCTTTTTGGAAAGATTTTCTCACTTAATAGATACAAAGCTCACACCAAACACAAGTTACCATCCACAAACAGATAAACAAATAATGTTAATAAATAGATAGAGAGATATTTGAGAAACTATATCTCAAATCAGTAGAGTGCACGGGTGAAATGGTTACAACTTGGAGAATATTGTTACAACACCTCTCATCAAATGTCTAATATTATGCCTCCTTTTTGAGCTCTTTAAGTTCATATGATGCAAATTATTTTGTTGATCTACAAATAGTAGAGTACTTGCAACAAGTAACCTTATCAAAGTCAAGAAATCTTGAGATCACTTAAGGACAATTTGCATCATGCATAGAATTAGCAAAAGGTGCATGTGAAAAAGAAGAGAACTGAAAAAAAATTGTGAAGTGGGAGATTTGGTTTTTGTCATATTGCAACCATATAAACATAGTTCATTAAAAAAGAATGAGTTTGATAAACTCAAGCCCAAGTGTTATGGATGCCACAAAATTATCAAAAAAGAAAGATTCCTAATATTTTCCATGTTTCATGTCTAAAAAAGGTTCTTGGGTAACACATTGTATCTTCATCTAGTTTACTACCATTGGATGATAAAAGGTAAATGATTTTGATCCCTAAGGAAGTGTTGGAAATAAGGGAGAAATTTTTGACAAACAAAAGCATTACAAAGCATTTTCTCAAGTGGAAGAACTTTCCAATTAAGAATGCAACTTGAGAATGTTTTGAAATACTTGAGCATCATAATCTTAATTTCTTGAGGATATACAATCTTTGGGGGGGAGGACTTGTCATGTCTGTTGGAGAAATTAGTTGTCTATCATGAAGCTGCAGACTTCAAGGGATTGAGTCAAGAAACAATTAACTACCAGAGAGAAATAAAGAAAAATAATATAAATGCTCTCTCTCTCTCTCTCTCTCTCTCTCTCTCTCTCTCTCTCTCTCTCTCTCTCTCTCTCTCTTTGTTCTTAGTTTTTCAGAACCTGATCGGGTTCTAAGGAATTAGGAACGTTGATCCTTTATGTTCTCATAACCCGATCGGGTTCTGAGGAAAGAGGAATGTTGAACCATTAACCCTCTCTCTCCCTACCATCTCTCTCTCTCTCTCTCTCTCTCTCTCTCTCTCTCTCTTTGTTCTTAGTTTCTCAGAACCTGATCAGGTTCTAAGGAATTAGGAACGTTGAGCC
>MU227000.1:728919-762602 GCA_018584345.1 Thuja plicata
TATCAAATCTCAGGAATTGGAGCATCCAAACCTTGTTCTAGCTTTATACTACAAGAAATAATAGAATTTAAGAGGTTTATATATCTTTTGTAATCATGAAGAGAAGCAGGTGCATACCAACTACTTTCTTCTTTTTCCCTTTAAATATATAATGTAGGCCACAAGAATAGCTTCACAAGCTCTGTAAAGGAAGCTCATCTCGGGTAAGATTTTTATATGGGCTGTTAGATATATGTTGTGTTGGCTGAAATGCATCACACTTTGACACTCACATTGGTCAAGCTGATCTGTATTTATTTATCCATCAAATGGCTGAATGTCAATCTTAGCTTCATCTATGAATAATCTGCTATACAATGTCCCTCCTTGCTCTTGCATGATCTTATTAGGTTCATCTTTTTCATTTTTCTTGTTTTATGGAATACCAAGCTTCTTAGTTAAGGAAAACATAATTCTTTTCAACTAAACTAGAAATATGGGAACATCATTTTTTACCCTTTTACATGATGGCGCACGCTAACCCTCATCTTTGTCCATATATCTTGCAATTGATCTCACTATCCTATTCCACTTTCTTGTATTGATCTCATTTCCTTTTCTCCAAGGATGTTCATGTTTTAAAGCTATTCACAAATTTTCCTGTTTAAATTAAAGCAATTCGATAATCTTGCATGGAAGGTAGGGGAGCCCCTAAACATTGAACAAGAGATCAAAAGGGTCGAGTTAGAAAGAAGCCAATCTCCCAAGAGCATTCAAAATTCTATAAACTTCATTCCACATGAATCATTAAAAGTCATAAAGATTTAAAACCACATACAATCTTAAACATATAGACAACATTATGTCATATCTGCCTTGGCAGCATTTGGCAGGAACTATGCTGCAATGCAGCCCTTGTTACTATAGAGTGAAGGTGACTTTTGAAAAATTTAAGAATTTTCAACGCTGAAATAATGTCGAATTTGCGAACAATATCATATCTCTTTTTTAATCCTCAAATCTCTACCCATAAAGGTAATCTTCTTGAATCGTGCTCTGATACTATGTTGGAGAAATTAGGAGCCTATCATGAAGCTACAGTCTTCAACGGATCGCATCAGGAAACTATCAACCACAAGAGAGCAATGAAAAATAATGAAATCAAATGCAAGAGCTTGCAATACAATGATATGAATTGTTATTGAATTGATTATACAATGTACAAGAGAGCTTGTTTATATAGACAATTAAGGAGGGAGCAGGTACAACTACTCTGCTTCAAATATTAAATGTCTAATATAAAATAATAAATAATGATATCTAAGATAACTATCAATAAATGATTATAGCATGTGCTTTTAAGCTATCCTAAGTAAACTTAATTAGAGTAATTATATTTATTACAATAATGTCCCTTTTAAAATTTAGTAAGTCTTATTGTGTAGAAATAGTGAGTCAAGATCTTAGAATGGTTTTGGGATTATAAAAGGTAAAATAATATTTTACGATTTTGATGTAATATATATCTAATGAACACTTAAATATTAAATTAAATGTTCTTTAAAAAGAAATATTACTCATCTTGGGTGTGTGAATGTTTCTTATGGAGAAGATTCTAAGAAATTAATGAAATTTGATAACCATCAGGTTTGATGTCTTATCCTCTCATAGGCTTTTCTTGGCATATGAGTTGAAAAGATTCATCTTGTTGGTGTTGTAATTAGTTGTTGTACATCTTGTCTAATGTTTATAAATTATCGATTATTTCCAGGATGTGGTGCACATAGGGGACCTAGATTAACATTTATCACTAGGAGTTAACATTCTTGGGGCCACTTTATGTGTTGTATGTCACATGCAATTATATTTATTCAATATTGGGAAAGTAATTTAATAAAGGGAAAATTTAATACCCATCATTAAATGTGGGGTCAATAGTTTGCAATCTCGTGGTATTAGTCATATAGTTTTATACTATACCCCTTAGTGATTTTGTGGGAGCTTGTTTCAACAAAAGCAACCACAAGGGTAGTTGTTTAAGGTTGGCTAGTTGCCTTATTTGGTTAAGGGGTTGAGAGCATCTCTTGTCTAGCATTTGTGAAAGTATGAAGCATGGTATGGGATGTGTAGCTACGTGTTTTCCCACATGGTGTGTTTGTAGAGAGCTTGTGATTTAGAGGTATCATTGGATGTACTCTTATGTTGCATTGTTGAATAATACATGGAGGATGGATTCTTTTGGATATTGGGTTTTTCTCTCATAAAGGTTTTCTTAAAATATATCATATCATCTTTGATGGGTATGTTGTCTATTCTTTTGCATATGGATTCTAAATACTTGTTTACATATATTTCTCTTATAAGTTATGTGGAAATTATTATTGTGTTTCTACATGTTTTCCAATAGTTGGGAGTTGGGTTTTGGATGTCCATCTTGTGCCTTTGGAAAATCTAACCATAAGAAATTGTCATTTTGCTTGTTATCTCTCACAACTTCTTGCTTATGTTTCTTCGGTGGTTGCTCAATCATTCGAGTTGGAGGTTTGTAGACGAGATGGGACCCTGATGATTCCCAAGTAATCTAAGGACGAATGGAGGTTCATCAACGAGATGATCATGATTCCTAGGTAATCCAAGGATGAAAGGCCTTGGTTGTAATGAGCAATCTCTTCCAAAGGTTGTCAGTTACCAATTTGTAATTTCAGTATGCTTGTTAAGTACTATTAGGTGTGGGTGTGATTGTTTTTCTATCATTTCAAGGTGAAAACATTATATTTTTAATGTGGGGTTGTGCATACCCTTATTCTAAGTGTCATAATCATACTATACAAATTAGAAGGTTTAACAGTGCTCTAAATGCCCTACAATTAGTAGTTTGGCTCTATTTTCAATTTGTACAGATGAGATCTTTTGAGGTTGTAAAATTGCTACACCTAATTAAATAATACATACCTTCACTATTGTAGCAATTCAAAAAATCAAAAATAATTCCATTTTGTTGTATTGATACATTTCTAGCAATGGTTTTTTTGCTAGTAAAATCTGCACTATCTATAATGGTTGAAAGATTTAACATTTCAATCAAAAAATAAATTTTCAAAAGCTATGATTTATATGACCAAAGGACATTACAATCATCAATTGATTTTATTGTAATAATTTATCTTCCATAATCTATTTATTATTCCTCTTGATTGTTCATTGATATTTGATTATGCTTCATGCTCTATCCTTTTCATTCTAAAAGCCCTTTCAAGACCCTTCATCCTATCACAAACCCAAAAAAAAAAACTTTAAAAAACTTTTAAAAAAACTTTCCCGTACAATGGGAATACAGCTTTCAACACATAATAGTTTTGAGATTCTTCCCTAATACTAAAACATCATTTATTATGATTGTTTAGATCACGTGCTAGCCTTTGTTCTTTATTTTTTTAAATGATTTGCTCCAAGATTATAGACTAAAAATCTTCGTGGTCAATTTTGACTCAAAGTAAAAAAAATGTTGTATACCAAACATAGGACTAGAAAACTAGGCTTCCTATGACCCACCCAATAAAAATCCCTAAAACCATACCTTTTCCAACTAAACTTTCACCACTATTGTCTCCGCCTACAAAACGTGGACAAAAATCCCGAACGAGCTTTTTATTCACAACCTAAAGAATTCTATAGTTTATAAAATCATTTAATAAATTCTATACTTATAAAAACATTAAAAAATATAAATAACAAAATTGTTATGTGCAAGCTATGGAACAAAGGGAAAGAAAAAAAAAGTTTCTCGAGCGCATGACCTCATCAAATTTTAGAAATTCATCCAAACTCCACCTGGTGGGCCTTGAACTATTTAAAAATGCCAAGCAGCATTGGGTTGAGGCCTCCCACACACCCAGCCAGTGTCCTGTAACTCACCATGTATAAATTTATTGCAAGTTAAACATACGCTTCATTGGTTTTCCACTCGTCTCAAGTGCCTTTCACCTTCTACAAGTTGAGTGTCATTCATCATGCCCACATGAATGCCTCACACTTCAAACACCACAACTTGAAGCTATTCCCTCGCTTTGCCCTGCAACTGTGAGCCCGCTCCTCTTCTACTGCTAGTGCTAATTTTCATGGGCTATCTGAGGAGAATTAGTGCAAAAACAACAACTAGGAATCCTCCAATCACTGCTACATCACTCAACGACACATGATTCTAACATTGTCATCCCTTCTCCTTTCTTTGTAATCTAGGATTTGCAATGGCCAAAAATTTCTATACAATACCCAACACCAAATCTCTCATGCCCAAAACAAATATTCTTACACTTACCAACACATGTAAATCTGTGTGCACAACACTTGCTACCATTGTTGTTCTTACAACCTCGAGATTCAATGCTCCTGAAAAAATTAGCTTTTACTTTCATCTTTGGATTGTTATGTAACCCTACCGTTCCTAACTCTGCACCTTTCTTTTATCAAAAAGCTGTTACATTCCCCTAAAAATACAGGACTTGCAATTCACATTAGTGAAAAAGAAAAAATCAAGTCAGCAGTGCGGTTATTCTACAGCCGCAAGCATGCTTACAAAAAACTGTTTCTCAGGCAAGATATGTGACTTATCGCTCACCAAGGAAATTTCCCTCTAGAATTACATCTCCTCGGTACATTTTTGGCCGGCAATTGCCCTTCTCAGCAACTGCTTATATGAATTACATGTACATAAGAAGTGTATTCCCCAGATAAAAAGGGGAAACAAAGAATCAATTGAACTAAAATTTGGAAACTGAGCACAAAATGGTGTGCTCAACGCATTCGATGAATCATACAGGAAATAATTCTCTCCACCAGGGATGTAGATGCACAACAGGGACCAGGTGCCAATGGCCAAAAAAGATAACAGTTGTAGATGTTATCTTATTGAAGAAACCCATAGCCAATGAGCCAGACCATCAAACTGAGCCAGGCTGAATAGAAAATGGATCCTCTAGAACCATAATTGTTGGGTAACATACGAAAGTGCAAAGGTCCTCAATACTTCCTAGAATAATAGTTTTCGCTCCATGGAATAGCATCTGCACATCTTAAGATAATGCCAAATTTAGTTCAAGCAAATGCCGATGCAGAGCTTATCCGTCTTTGTTCGCATGGACCAATCATTAGTTCTAGAACTTTATCCTTTGTTTCTGTCACCCGACAACATTGTCTTCTTGGCATCTGATACATTAAAACAAATGATTTACAAACATATATTAGCATGCCTGTTTAGTAAATGATACCATCTGAATAAAAAGAATGACACCAAAAGTAACTTTATGCCACAACTGAAGGAAAAGGTCAGATCTAATATTGAGAACCATACCAAATGCCAATATTCATCTACGGGTTTGCTGACAACATGGATCTTCTGTACTTTATCCTGGGGTAGTGCCCTCGAGAAGCAAAAGCCCCTTCTTTTCAAATTATCTCTACCCTTGTCTCTAGTGTAGATGCTTGAAGTCATGTTTCCTGCTTTATGCATATCCTCCAAAAAGAAAAGGAATGGCATTTTGCAATAAGATCTCTGTGGTGTTCTAGTATCAAAATCAAATTCAATACTAGTGTCTAATTTATTCCATGCTGTATATGTGCGCTCAGAGCGTTCTAGTTCTTGGGGAAGGGCAATTTTTGGAAATACTTGAACAACATAGCCCAATGAAACAGAAAAAGTCAGCTTCTCTCTATGATCATAGCAAATTGATCGCTGTAAGAAGGTACCAGGATCTGTCCTCATTGCTTTCATGAAAAGTCTCAAGCCATCCATTGAATTATGTTGAGGGAAAATGGGATCAATTGCTTCCACATGGTGAAAGGATACAAATGGGGTAATTGGATGAGCGGACAAAAGCCCGTGTGCATTGCCTCGAATATCCCACTGTTAAACATGGCCATAAACAAATAATATGGGTTAACAATGAAACTTGAACATCCCACTTATAAAACATGACAAGAAACAAATACAATAACTTAACGATCGAACTTGAAGCAATAAATGAGATGCACAAAATGGAAACTTTACGGATTGACAATGATTAAAACCCAAGATGCAAATTCAAAATGCAGACCAATGGCACCTTGAAGAGCCAGATGTAGATTAATAGTTATGCATTAGATAACAAACCTAGAAGAATATTTTCATTATTATAATTTATGATAAAACTTTATAGCAGCTCCAAAGGTTTTGGCGGATAGTTTAAACGTGGGTCACAATGGTGGGGCCATTTCTCCATTTTGTATGCCCCGAGTTGTCCATTAATCATGATTAATTCTCAAACAGCAGATATGGAATCCTGGCCAAGAGCTAAAAGAAAATAAGTGCCTACTGTTCAAGTTTTTACCTTGAGTTTTCCGTTAGTGTTCTCACAGTGATGGCACCACAGTCACAACAAACAGATCCAGACCTGCGCGCAGCAGAGAGATCGGCTTGGAGAGGACATAGTTATATAGGAAAATAGAACTAGAGATGTAGGAAGTCATCTGACATTAGCGCCTAGTTAATTTTTTTTACATAATTGATTTGTCAATGTAACTTAGTCTCAACTACTTTGATTAGGAGTTATTAGTTGTTGGGCTAGGTTGATTGATTAGTCAGACTAGTTGATTGTTTAGTAAGGCTGAGTGTCACATTAGTGAGTTATAAGCTAACTTGGAACTTAACTAATCTAGTTTTGGTTGGTTAGATTTATGGTGCACTTGTGTATTTAAAGGGCACATATTCTAATTTTAATCATGATGCTTAGAAACTCTTTGCTAAAAGTAAAATTTCATACTAGTGCAGTGTATTTCTTTTCAGTGAATCAGTTTTAATAGTTTGATGATTCAGGTCTAAGATAATTTGCTGCTTATATTTTCAATAGCATGTCTTTGTCGATTATAGTACTCAAATTCGCTATTTCCATTGGACTATTCAATTTAAGTATTTTGTAGATAAGACTAGAGTTACGTCAACTATATTTTCTGAGTGCAGAATCTTCTGTGGTTTGAATACTGTCATGGTATCAAAGCATATAACCTCAAATCATCCAGATCCATGTATGGAGTGGGTTCTACCTGTAAGAGAAAACTGTCAGAGGATTTCCGCAAGTGTGATGCCTTGCTTTGATGATTAAGATGATCCAGACTTAAGAGAGGTTGTGGATCACAGTTATTTCCAGTTGATCTATTTGCTTTCAGTGTGTTCTAAAAGTTGAACATTTGACTAACCTTGTTCTCAAAGGATGTGACCATCTAGAAGGCACTTCAAACTTTACACTTTGGAAATGCAGATTACAGATGCTACTAGAGAAGTGTAATGTTCCCTGATAGGCTGGACATAATTATTACATATTTAATTCAAACTTACACTGTATATCCTAAGAACACAATAATTCAATTTAAAATATACATAAATAGGAAGTAATATTTATTCTCGTATATCTTATCATATTACTATTCGGCTTAATGATGGAAGGTGTAGGTATTATCCAAGTTGCCTGGATACCAACTTGCAATGGATTCCCTCAAAGTTTACATGTCCAAGTCCGTATCCCTCAAGGATTCCGGAACGCTGACCCCTACCCTATCTTGGGGCAAAGATCCATTACTTGGATTTATACAAGCCCCTCCTTGGTAACATCACAAACTTCCCTTCTATAAATCGATATATACAATTATAATTATTTAATTTACATATATCTTGAATATATGAATATACATTAATCATGCCTGTTCATTCATCAGGAGTTTCAGATTTCTATACGTAACTGATAAGGAAAGTCACAAATCTGTGCTCTGCCTTATACACTGATAAGGGATTGTATGTTCATTCATTGGGAGTTTCAGATTTCTATACGTACCTGATAAGGAAAGTCACAAATCTGTGATCTGCCTTATACACTGATAAGGGATTGTATATACATATGTATGTATTCCATTATTTATTTTGATATATTATAAAAATATTATAATTCTTGTCCTACCAAATATATATTTATATAATATACAACTATAATTATAATTCTAATCTTCTATATATATATAGGCTTCCCATCCTTAATAGGATATAACTATATAACATTTTATAAATCAGTATCTAACTCATAGATGTGACACAATGCTTACCAGCATTGCAAATGATTTCTTCCCTTATCTCTTCCGTATGAAGAGTAAAAAATATATTTATCATTTCCTATTCTTATGTTCCTTTTCCTATTCGATCAATATCTAACATTTATTTTATTATCTCCATCTACTGTTCTCTTATTTATTTTCTTCTTTTATTTTTAGTATTCTCTTATTCTCCCCCAACGATTTCTGTGCTGAGTATATATATTTTGATTGAATGCAAGGAAATCCTTGCTGTCACTGATTTATTCTAGCGTGTATAAACTGTCTTCTTTACTCCCTTTCGATACCCATTCAACATGTCAATAATCCTCTCTTATATCCTCCAAGCGGTGCCTTGTCTACAGTCACGTTCTTTCCTTGCTGACGGTCAACTGATGCATCGTTTGTTAGTCGACGGTAATGCTTAAATTTCTTTGTTTATATATTTGTAAATATGTTTAGTGATGATTATATTATTTTAATTTATTAATATGATGAGTATAAATAAAACATACATTGATTGATAATTATTTAATAATGAATATTGATTATGTATATATATATATATATATATATATATATACTATGAATATTTAATAATGAATATCTATAACATTATTTGCATTCATTTAGTTGTTTATTTATTTATTTATATTTCAATTCTATTGTGATTTAATATTGAATTTCATTACTAGAGGGGGATATTACAAGAAGGTTGATCTTTGAAGTTTTGGGGAGACGATGATTGAAGCTCCTACCAATCCTCCAGTTGGACAAAAATAACAAAAAATTCAGCCAAGGAAAAGAAAATCATTCTAGATTCAATGAAGATTTGATCCCTCCAATCACAGAGAAGAAAACAGTTAAGGAAATGTATGGTGCATTGATCACCCTTTGCCAAAGTGTGACCACTTCTGCAAGATGCTGCTAAAGAACAGGCTCAATATCACACGAGCGATACGCTGCTTTGAAACTGCAGGTGTGGATGAACGGGTGCCCATTGTACCATAAATGGTTAGCAACATCTTGGGATCATTTTTTTGAGGTATTTGTGTTCATGACGAGTTTTCCACTTTTGAGAAGCTTTAAAATGATTTCATCCAAGAGGATACCAGACTAAAAGGGTTATCTGCATCTTGGGATCTATTTGTTTGAATTTGTGCAATATCTAAACTAAACTTATATAATCTATAAAGCATATGATGAATGCCTTTTTTATAAATAATCAATATTTCCAATATCTTTTTTAAGTTTTGCCTATTTTTCTTTAATTGTTATCCCCTGCAATCCCCTAGAAAAATGTTTCCCATCCCCTAACATCCTAGAAATGCATCCCTCTGTACCCTGTATTGCCCGTCTTGATAACATGGTGTAACATAGGTCAAGGGCGGAAAGGAGGATTTTGGTTCTCAACAAGGCAATAAATATTTAGCCATATCAAGTGTTTCGAATGCCACAAGCATGGCCACTATACTTCTCAATGTCCTGAGAAGAAGCGGAAGGGCAAGAGCAACAAAAGCTGTTTGCAGAGAGTGCAGAAACTTTAGCAGTCGATGAGCTTTCATCCAATCTTGAGACAGCCTTCTCTGTGGTGTCATATCTATCCACTAATACCATTTCTATCTTAAAGCAGTATGTAGATAATGGAGCATTAAGCCACATGACATTCAACAAGAAGCCTTTCACAAAATTCCGGAATAATAGACAGTGTACAGGTGGAGCTTACTGATTACGTCACATATCTTACAAATTACGTCACATGTCTAGATACAAAGACAGTGTTTGTTTCCTTCTACATGCCTTCAAGTGATGTTCTTGAGCTCCATGATGTCTCATATGTTCTTGAGTAAACTAAGAACAAGCTTTCAGTGTGTGGTTGAGTTTGTAAAATCAACATCATTATTAGATATTGTAGAAAAGATCTTGTTGAGTTTTAGCCAGATGTATGTAGACTGGTGACCTTTGTAGCTCACTTTCTAATCCAATCAAACATGCAACCCTAGTGCTTAATAATCACCAGCTATGCAAGCTTTGGCGCGAGAGCATTGGCCACCTAGACTATAGAGCACTGCCTCTCATAAAAGGCATTCTGCAGGCATTGTTGAAATTCAAGATCAAGGAGATGAGAGTGCAAGAGTTATGCAGTTGACAAGCATACCAAGATCGCTTTCCCTAGTAGTGAGCATGGATCAAGTAGGATTCTTAATCGGATTCATTCAAATGTGTGCATACCTAGGTCAGCAGATTCATTGGCTGCTAACATTACTATGTTTCATTTATTAATGATTCTTCTAGGAAATCCTGGATTTAATTCACAAAGACCAGAGATGAGATCTTAGAGATCTAAGAATGGAAGCAAGTATACCTCCAAGAACTTTGACACGTTTTGTATGGATGCAAAGACCAAGAGGGTGTTAACTAATCCTCAGTAAAATGAGGCTGCAAAGAGGAAGTACAAGTCCATTATAGAGACAAAAAAGGCCATGACCCATAGCCTAGATTACCCACCTTTCTTTAGGCAAAAGCATGAAATTGTGTTGTTTACACTCTAAATTGTAGAGTGTTGAAGGACAAGATTCCAAAGGAAACTTTCATAGGAAGAAAATTGATGTTTCTCATTTTCAGGTGCTTGGAAGTCCTATCTTCATTCATGCATTAGAGCAACAAGGAGAAAGCTTGAGCCCTCCCACTTAATGGATTGGCTTATCTTATATAATGAGCTCTACAAGACTGAAAAGGTTTACGTTTCATTACAGTATAAGATAGTAGTGAGTCATGGCATGAAGTTCAATGAAGATGCTTTGCCCTCTAAGTCTCAGAGCCTCCTTTGGAGGTTAAGAAGGGTTAACAGGTTGCTGTCCCAGGTGCTGATCTGCAAAGTACTACATACAGTAATTATAGATATAGTTCAACTAGGTTTCAATACAAGAGTAGATACATCATTACCTTCTAGTATAGGAAGGAAATCTAGATGCCTTACTTAGACAATGCAAGAGGCACCAAAACTAGGAGCCACGAACACTTCATTCGTCCTCCTAATAAGCTTTTGAATTATGTTTCATTATGGTCTTCCATCATTGGCGCAGGGCCTTCCCATTTTGAGGAGGCGAATTCATAGTAGGTGTCACAAAATGCAATTGTAAAGAAGTATCACTCCATTATGCAGAATGATGTTTGAGATATTGTGTCAATACCAAAAGAGTAGTCAATGATTGATTCCAAGTGACCATGCAAGATGAAGCATCAACCAGACAGAAGTATTGAGAAGTACAAGGCTACATTTGTTGCACAAGGTTGGTTCTCCCAAAGAAGAGTTGACTGAAACAAGACCTTTGTTGTGGTTGTAAGCTAACTTCTATAAAGATATTAATTTTTTGCATCTTATTTTGATTGGCCTTTTATATCAGATGTACACAAAGATAACTTTTCTAAATGGCAAAATAGAGGAAGAAGCATACATCAATCAGCCTAGGGGGTTTTAAGTTTGAACTGCATGAAGAGAGACCAATGTAGGCAAGTTGAAGAAAGCCCTGTACAAACTGAAGCAATCACTGCAAGCTTGGTACCCATGGATTGATGGAAACTTTTTGAATATGAAATTCACCAAAACAACTGCAAATCCTAATCTTTACTATTTGCTTGATAAATCTGATCCGTTAGTTTTGGTAATGTATATACTGACAAAAAAAATTGCCCATGGGTACCTGGGTTTGGGCGTGTGTGTGTATATATATATATATATATATATTACAATGAGTAATTCCTGCAACCTGATTTGGGTTGAAGAAAGAAGACCTTGGCCCAAACTCTGTAAAAAATTCCTACGACCCGATTCGGGTTGAAGAAAGAAGACCTCGGCCCAAAAAAACGTTTTTTCAAAAGACAAGACAAATTTAATACGAAATTTGTCAAAAAAATGATTTTTTTTTGTAGAAAGCTCTGATACCATATTACGATGAGTAATTTACTAATTGGTAAAAAATTAATGTTGTATTAACAATTGATCAATGTGATCAATATAAAGAATTTACAAGAGATAGAGAATAGAAAATTTCTATAAGGAAACTATGGATGATCGAGTAATCGATCTTATCTATCTAATTTACATACTATTTACAGAAGATGACCATTAAAGTAATAATAATATTCTAATAATTACTATAAATACAAAAATTTAAAACAAATATACAAATTAGTAAAAACTAAATACATTTGAAAATATGGAGCCTGGCTCTGCATGCGAAAAAGGGCAGACATGCGAGCATGCGAAGGGCAAAGAAGGGAGCAAATCAGAAACACAGCTATGGAAAATGGCGGAGGATAACCTGCAAATTATCGAACTGTCGGAGGAAGTGGAGGAAGATGTAGAAGCTTTAGCAAAGGTTGGAATAATCTGACGATTCATTGGGGCAAAATCAGACAGGAAGACAATTTCGAATTGGATTGAGGAAAAATGGGGGACACGGAATATCATCAAATTTCTGCCAAAGGGTTTTTTCGTTGTAATTTTTGCCAATGAAACAGAGTGGGAGAAGGTTTTACAGAGAGGCATATGGACAATGGGATCGAAACCCTTGTATATTCAAAAATGGTATCAGAATTTTAACCCATACAACACAGAGCCATATGACAAGCCAGTCTGGATTCGATTAAATGGACTCCCTATGGAATATTGGAATGAAGAGACCTTGGAGAAGATAGGTAGATCCTTAGAAACTTTGATGGATTTAGATGTTGACATTGTGAATAGCGATTCATACATATTTGCCAGGTTGAAGCTCGCTGCCATCAGGAAGATTTCCTCTGAGGATCAAATTAAGGGTTCAGGGATGCGATTGGATACAATCAATTGAAATAGAGGAGAAGTTTTTTTGCCTCCAATGTGGCAGAAGGAACCATGCCACTAAAGATTGTAGATTTCGAAAGATGAAGGAAATCTGGATACCTAAGCGGCAGGGTAACGGCGAGGGGCCAAACAGTGGACAAATCTGGCGTCTGCATGGTTACTATGGAAAATATGGGAAAAATGAATATCCCAAATGTGGCTCTGAAACCTCCCAAGATCACCGAAGGCAATAAACTGGTCGTCCATGGGGAAGCCCCAATCTCTCCAAAATCTGCATTGGAAGAATGTGGGATTGAGAATACTGTGGAGGTTCATCCGGATATGGATGAGGATTCAGAGGAGGAATTTGGTATGGATGAGTTGAGGATTATTGATATCAGGAATATTAGCCAATCAGCTCTGGATTTAATGGGTAATGGCAAGAAAAAAGGGGCAGGAAACCCAACAAATTTAAAAGGGAGGCTGAAGCAGCTGAAAATGGCTTCTTAAGTGTGGCAGATTTTCTTAAAATGAAAAATTCCAAGGGAGCTAATGGCTCCCTTGGGAAACATTGAAGATAACCACTGAAATGTCAGGGGCCTGGCGGCTCCTGACAAACGAAGGATGGTCCAGCACCATCTGGTTAAATATGGCAAACGATGTAGTCTTGTTATTGGAAAAAAAAAGCAATAAAGAAGTGGGAGAAAAGTTTGCAAATACTGTAGAGGAAGGACGGGTATATTCCAAAAAAGCAGTAGGTGCTGCGGGTGGTCTAGGCATCATGTGGAAATCGAACACTAATATTATCACCAAAAAGCAAGATGGCATGTTGGTTTCAGAGCAGTATTTCCTCAGTTGAATTTACATTATGGATTCTGTTTACAGTTTGGGCCTTCACAAACTACGGTGAAGGCTAAATTATGGGAGGAATTCAGCCTACTGATCCTTTCCTCAGCATTCATGATTGAGGCTTGACATACGATTTACAAAACAGACAGTGCCAAGAAGACATTCACAAAAGATTGAAATTTTTTCAGCCAGTGAGCGAGAAGGAACTAATTACATGATGGTTCTGTATAGTTTATACTGTTTATGGCACTTTACTTTCATGCAGGTATAGGAGGAAATCCTATTCTTCTATATTACACCGTTTTTAAATTAGGGATGATTGTAAACATTGAAATTAGGAGTTTCCTTGGTAAATCCCGGTAATACAATGGATGAATGTAAGAGATTTTTCTTTTGGGCATGACTGGAGGTTTTCTCTCCAGCTCTTTCCTTCCAGTGCCCATATTGAGCTGGATTTTAATTAATAAAATAATTTGGCCTCGGCCTTTACAGATAAAAAATAATAATTAAATACATTTGATAGTATGTTACTTCATCATTGAAAGAGAGGTCACAAGTTCAAATCCTACTAGGGGGTAGGGTATGCACGCCTCGTTTGTAGCACAGTTAGTGCCTCCCGCAAGGAGTACAGGGTAGTTCCATATTGCTGTCACCATATGTAGACCCAAAAACATATGGCTGGTATCGTGGACTATAAAAAATGGTAGTGATAAAGATAAAAAAAGGTGCCAATTTATAGTTGTGTATTAGTATATATCATATTTATCTTTATCAATTGGCATTTGATAGTGATAATTTTGGTTTTCTAAGTTCTTGATTCTTGTCCTCACTCCCAAACCCCCTCATTGTAATTGAATTTCTCATATGACAAGAGATCCCACTAAGTAGTGGGGATTCCGGAGTGGACACCCTAATGGGTTTGAGGGGCAGCACTGATAAGCTGCACAAGGTGTTAGAGGTGAGAAAAACCCAACAATAGAAAGGGTGCGGGGTGAAGAGAACAAAATGATCTTTGTATTTGGCAAAATGATTCTTTTGGGGGCATTTTAGGGATTTTGGATGCAAAAAATAAAAAAGTCAAACATGTCTTTTTTGTTACTTTTTGTCGCTCGGTGCGTTTGGGTATGCCCAGGTACATACCTGGGTGTACCCAAACTCTCAGGTACGTTTTCTTTTGGGGGCATTTTAGGGATTTTGGGTGCAAAAAATAAAAAGGTCAAACATGTCTTTTTTGATACTTTTTGTCGCTCAGTGCCTTTAGGTATGCCCAAGTACATACCTAGGTGTACCCAAACTCTCAGGTACGTACCCATGGCGTACCCAAGCATACCTGCGGCGAACCCGCACACGGGCGTACCTGGTATGGGTGAAGGATGTCTTAAGGGCGTACCCGGTAACTAAGAATATATAATGAAATAAATAAATATATGCATAAAAGAACCTGTACCTGTACCCAGAGGAAATAAAAAAATACATGAACTTGGCTATTTAGTAATGTTGAATTTTTTCATAATTTTGTGGATATATATAAGGTAAATTTAATAGCAATATTTTTTCGAATTTTTTCCTCTTGCAATACTTCATCCTAATATTATTGTTGCAGAGCACAAACACAAGTTTGAACCATGTGACAGGTTATACACATAGTGCGCTTGTTTGCTTAATGGGCTTATGTTCTATTTTTAGTCATGATGTATATTAAGTCTCTTTTCTAAAATTTCAATGCAATGCACTGTATTTCTTTTCAGTTTTCAACTTTAATAAAAGATGGATACAGTATTAAGAGTTCATATCACAAAGTATTCACTGTTCATATCTTCAGCAGTCTGTTTGTAAGTTAGCATACTAAGATCCGCTGTTTTGATTGGAGCTTTTTTTATTTGAGCTCTTTGCAGTCAGGACTAAACTTTTCTAAGTGCAGAATCTACTTACCATGATCTATAAATCATGATTAATTGAAATTCTAAAGCAGCAGGAAGTGGAATCCTTGTTAAAAGAGTACGAGTGCCTATTGCTTAGAAGGCAAACTTCTAGTAGCAGCCGAAGAGAGTAAGTGAAAATTTGCAGCACCTGCTTAACAGACTTTAATTTCACATTAGAGCCAGCAAAAAATAGTTACCAACTATGTAGGGAATCTTCTTAGGGATTCATGCCCAAGTTAACATTTAAATATCAATAACAAATTAAAATATTAGTTGAGAGTTATATCCATAGTTTGCAGACTGAGACTGGGACTCAGAGAGTACTCGGCCAGCCCAAAAATTTTGGCCTACAAAAACTAGGCAATTTAGAAAGTACTAAAAATTAAAATTTCTTAAAGACATTTCTTTTTTAGAGCAAATGTATTAAATTGTAAATTGACATCTTAAAAGAGAAAATGCATAAAAAAGTGCAGAAAAAAGCACTTCAACGAGCATTTTACCCAAGTTTTCCTACGTCTATAAAAACTCACAAGTTAGACTTGTAAGAGCTCGCAGAGCAAAAAAACAGAGAATACTTGGCAACGCGCAGAGTTATGGTTATATCAATATTCAGGGGTCTGGAAAAATAGCTCTATCCATATCAGATACTGTAATCTAATGCACAACTATATCCTTGTACAACCCCCCTCCATGAGACCACCCATAAGGCAAGTACAATTTAGTTAACTAAAATGATTTTCACATCACGATGATGCAGTAACAAGGGTTAATTGCTTTCCTAAGGAGAAAATTGTCTTCAGTTAACACACATAAAGAAATGCTAAAGAAAAGTTCAAAATTTGGAAAGTGAAAACAATTTCAAGTATGCTTGGAAGGCAGTTTTTGCATTTCACGTAAATATAATATAAACACAGCAGAATTTAAAAAATTAAAAATAGACAAATCTAATTGTTGATTATAAAATTAGCCAACTGAATAATGGACTTCATAGAGAGATGCTATGATGTAAACGCACTGAGAATTTCATGAAATCTCATTTCGTTATCAATACGAGTCCTTGACCAAAAAGTCAACACCCTGTCTGCATAATAAATATTAATGGATGAAATTTTGGCAAAGCTATAACTTCGCGTATAACGCGCTTCCAAACAAGAACGATGAAAAACCATTTTTGCATGGATAATTCAAAGGTTTTAATGACTTTACGTGCATTTTATATGAAAATTTGGAAGGCTAATCTAATTTTGAAGAAACATAGCCCGAAAAAAAATTCCATGTTAAAAATTACCTGATGGAAACCTGGTTCTCGTGTAACAGGAACACCAATCTCAGAGATGCAAGCATGCAGCCGATCATCACTACCATACAATCTGGGGTACCGCTCCAAGCATTCATCCAGCATCTCAGAAAGCGCCTCTGCCAAGGGATAGCTGATTGCAATCCCTCCTCCACCAAAAGCCATTGAATGGCTAAAAAAAGTGTTTGCAGAGTGGCTCTCTGAAGTACTCCCAATGTAGTACATCTCAGAAGAATCATACTTGCTCAAAACCCTGACCAAATTCTCCACGTTAAAAATAGTATCATCGTCCCCCAACACGAACCATTTGACATCAGGTAATCCAAGCTTAAAGCTCTCGCGTATAATCCGGGCAATCCTTACCCCAGAAGGATTGCCAGTGGGATTCGTGTAGGAAAACCTGGAAATGTCCTCCGAAACCCTAACAGGAGGCAAATTAAGGTCATCCGAAACCGCTTCCTCTAACCAGACATGGCCCCTCATTTCATCCGGCCTCCACCACAGCCTCACAAACTCCTTCCTTACCGTCCAAAGATCCACCGATCCCGCTATGCCGAAAACTACCTGGCTTAGGGTAAGAAAACCGCGAGTCGAATTAGGATTCGAGGAAAAATACCCTGTGGCAGGGATACTATTATAATCTGAAGAGGAGGCCTCGAAAGCCTGCCACGATGATGAGGCGATTGGATTTCCTTGCCATTTTTCGGTTTTCTGAAAACAGTGGGGTTGTGACAGAAAAACCAGAGACATCCATGCAACTATTGAGAGAAAAAGCATGAAGGATACCACAATTGTAGTACCTATTCGGCCATGCCGGCACCTGGAGTTCCTGTGTCGAGGAATTAGCCGGTGTTCTTCGTGATTGAACATTGCAAAACGTTAAGCATTTACGTGGGATCGCTGTGAGCGGAAAAATGAGTCGTGCAGCTTCGGTGTTCGCTCAAATTAGACACGAAATAGCTCGTTGGAACGCGATTTTTGAAGGCTGCAATCTCTGCGTGCCCACTTCGATATGTAATGGGACTGGAAACAAGGAGGATCGCGATTGGCACGGAGTTGGACAGATTTGTTTTTTTTCCTAGTTTTTTTTTCTGTTTTCTTTCTGTTTTTTGTTTTTCCTATGTATTTCTTTAGAAATGTTAGCCAATGGAACATAATAGAATAAGATGGAAAAGAATACACGGCCATGTGTCCAACGAAGCAGGGAAGAGAGAAGCACCTTTTGATCAGACATTTTGTATACTCATGCAACTGCTGGGGTCCCACCATGGCACTCAAGTTTCCTAGGCCAGGAAGGCTCATGGCTAGATTAAGTAATGCCTTTTTATTACTTAATAATGTTAAGTGAAAGAATGCTTGGTGGAGGTTGCCCAAAAGGTGTGGTATATAAATGTTTGTTTTCTTAATAATATCATAAGTGAAAGAATTCTTAGGGGAGGTGGCCCAAAAGTTATGGATCAAAATTTTACTTTTCGAGGAAGTTAGGAAGGCAACTTTTTAAGAAGTTTAGAACATAATGATTTGAAAGGTGCGAGTTATGGCAAATTATAGTAGACTTTTAATTTTCTTGCTTTGGTTCAAAATGGTACGTTTTCAGGGCTTAATTGTCAATGAAGCATTGAAATTAAAATCTCATTGTTTACTAAACCCTATGGCTTTCACATGAAACAAAAGTGAGGGAATACGGATTCGTAGAGCATGGTAATTCCAATGATTTAAATAATTCTAGCATACTCCTTGTTCTCGATGAATCTAACATTTTAGGCGCATGGATAGACCTTCAAAATCTCAAGGAAATTCCTACTCAAGCCATGAATCCTCAACTTAATGGGAAGTCATCTAGCGGTCCACCTTTATATGATGACATTCAACAAAAGGCTCAAAACCCACATCTCTTAGCTCTTTCTAGCAGCAATACAAAAGGTAAAGCCATCTCCTTTGAACTTTCAGATGGTATTGTAGACGTTGTTTCATACTACGAAGATAAAACAATGATCTTATTGTTTTGGAGGAGTACCAATTGAACAAGATTTCTTCAAATGGACCCAAAACATTTGGGAACTAAAGGGTTATGTCATATAATCCTTTAGGGGTTTGAGTAAGGGTTATGTAGCCTAAACTTTTATGGACCCAAAACATGCATGTACAATCCTAGAATATAGGTCATGACAATTTGTGGGACAACTTGCTATGCCTAAGATTGGGACCTTGACTTTCACCTTGAGGACATTCAAAAATCAAAATATCTTATGTGAGTTGAGTTCCCATTCTTAAATCTTGTAATTTTGCTCTTTTATACAATATAGCTTCTCCACTAGACAAGGTTTTATGGTGCAAATAGAATGATGATAAGCGGTCCAACCTACATGTTCAACCCTATGCTTGCACTAAAATGAACCTAAATCAACCCCTTCCAAATATCATCAAACTTGTAGGTATAGGTTTTGAGTTTGACCAATGAATCTCTTACCTTATCAAACCAAACGCATGTTTCTAGTATTGTTGGGAAGGTCGTCTTATCTAAGATTGACCTATTCGTAAGCTACAATTTGTACCTTTTTTTTGGTAATGTGTGTTCAATGGTGTCATTTATGTCAACCTACTATTTGCATTGATGGTCCAACCTGATGAAATGATGTGTTTCCTGATGTGTGGAAGCTTATAGATGTTTAGAAATGAGCATTTAGATGTTGTTCTGATGTCTGATGATGATATTGAGTCAGTATGTGGTGTTTGTAGAAGGTGACAATATGGGATGTTGGAATATTCAGGAAAGAGTATTTGAAGTCCTTATGGGAGAATGCTCTACATTTCTCTACATGAGAAGTTGATGGATTGTGGTTTTGGTTGTAATGTCTATGGTCTGAGAATGTTGCACTGTCATGTTTCAGGTCCCTTGCAGTTCAAAGGTTGAAGTTATGATTTGTTGTTTGTTGATGGTGAGGCTATCTATCAAGACTAGTTAGGACTAGTCTAGAGAATGCTTTGCTTTGATGTTTTTGGTTGCGTGTCTTGGTGGATATGTTCAGAAGATTAATCATGCATTATTCTAGATCATAATTCATATGTTTGTCTACTTTGTAGGTGAAGATGTGTTGTTCTATTGTTTTTCATCATTGTCTTTGTTAGTCTTTGGTCGACTCGGTGAATTATCTTAATTGATTTATGATCTTTCGATCTAGATATGGATTGGAGGTTAAGTTAGGAGGTTTTAATGGGTCTTATTGCGCCATGTTTAGATTTGCATTAAGTTATGTGCATTGGAGAATGTTTTTGGGCCGATTAGTTAACAAGTTTTACTATTTTTCTACACATTACATCTGATGTTGTTAATGGAGAATGGTGTGTTGCATCTGCTTCATTTGAATCTATTGTGGAAGGCATGCTATGATGTATTTAGGCCCCCTTCATCTCGTTGGGTGCACTACATTGAGTGTAAGTGTTCATGGTGGCCAACTTTGAGTAATTATTATCTATCTTTACCTCTGTCAACATAGTTGAGGATTTTGATAATCGTGTGTGTGTGTGTGTGTGTGTGTGTGTGTGAAGATGATTGATTTGGGTATGGATTGAGTTCGGATTAAATATGAATTTGTTGTGATACAAATGTGGAAGAGAAAATATGTGAATATTAATTGTGATGTACTTTATTGGCAAAGTTTTAGAAAGTGAATGTGTGAACTGTGTTTTGCATGATCAGAAGATCCTACTTCATTTCAATTATCAATTCCATATGCCTGCCAGAAAATAATGTCCTTTTGGTAGCTTGTGTAGATATGTACTTGCCTGGAGTTGTGCAAGTCACTTGTATCTTGCCCTAGGATCTTGTGTCTCAGTCTTTCAAGTCCCTTGTATCTTTTCCTAAGGTTGTGCTTCATAGCCTGCGAGTCCAAATCATGAATATTGAGCTTCCTTGGCCTTTGGCCTAAAATATTGTATTCAAGTTATTCATATGGTGAGCGTGATTCTCACTATGGTTTTTCCCACGTTGAATTTTCCATATAAAAATATTGTGTTCATGTATTTTTGTGTACCGTTTGAAAATCCATTTGTTGATGCCCAAGGAGAGTTATCTTTGCCATCATCCTCTTAAGGATTGCTACATTTGAATGACCTTTTTGCTGAACCTGAGTATCAGGACAACCCATTTGTTCTTGTTATTTATCAGCCAAGACAACTAGTCCTCCTCCAAGGATGGCTTAGCCTACCTTTCCTTTCCCCATCCCTACTCAGCACTGTAATCATAATCTGAAAAACATACCTGCCTTTGCACTTCCCAAATTTTATGGCCTTATTACTAAAGACCCTAAAACCTTCCTTTTTGAATTTGACATCCTTCGTAGGAGTTATGATTACACAACTGACACCCATAAGCTGAAATTGTTTCCATCTTCTTTTAAGGAGGTTGCTTTAAAATGGTTCATGGGGTTAGGTGCCAATGTTATAGTGGATAGGGATGCAATGAGCAATATGTTCCTTTCTAAATATATGGAGTAATGTAGGGGTCGTGATTTGAAGGGAGGTGACATTTTCAAAATGTCACAAAAGGAGGATGAGACCTTGGAAGACTATGTCTCAAGGTTTATGTTTAACTTGCAGCGCAATACACAACATCAGTTGAATGAGGAGTCACAACAACATCTTTTCCTAAAAGGTGTAAATGATGGAAGTATTGAGGCTTTAGACCTTATGGCAGGCGGAGACATCACTCAGAAGAACTGGGCTGACATAAAGAATATATGTCTGAACTATTCAAGGGATACTGTGAAGAAAGGTAGAGGACTCAGATATTTACCTCATAAGTCCAATGTTTCAGGAGTATCTAAGATGGATTTGTCCAATCTTTTGTCTTATTTCAAGCAGGACATCATCAATGATGTTTCCACTCAGCTGGACAACATGCAAGCAAGAAGGAAGAAGGAAGACGCAGAAGCTATGCTGGCTGAATTTTGCTCTCACTGCAGAGAAAGGAAAAGGAACTGTAAGTGCAAAATAGTTGCATCTGTGGACACTAATTCAATGCCCACCGAATTTAAAGCTATAGATGAGGAGAATGGGGAGGTTTTCTATGTTGCTCAAAGGTGACCATGGGCTCAAAGACAAGGTATGCCTCAAGACCCCTTGATATTCAATGGCAAAACCAAAACCCTCAAAATTTTGGCCCTTAAGGACAGAATTATAATTATAATTGGTCTAACCAACAACCATAGTATAACCAAACCTATTAGCAATAGCCTCCATTTATCCCATACCAACAACAATTTAACTAATATCATCAGCCACATCAAAATACCAATGGCAACCACACGGTAACTGGAAACAACAACCTTAGTGGGGACCCAATCAACCTAATCAGCACCAAGCTATTATTCCTCCACCTCACGTAGCCAATAATAACCCTCAAAAGCCAACACAACTTCCTGCACAACCAACTCCAAATCCTAATAACAAGCAACAAGCTTATTCCCTACAAGTGAATGATATTCACTTAAGATCAGGAACTACATTGCCTACACCTAAGGAACCTATAATAACTGAATTTTTTTATACTGAGGAAATACCTGAGAACCGAACCACTGTTGCTCCACCTATTCCAAAGTCTAGACCAGTATTGAAAAATCTGCCTTATCCATAGAGATTGGTTCAATCAGCACCCTCAAAAGAAAATCCTATTGCAGCTGATTTGATTAACCAACTTAAACAAATGACTATTCAAATTCCTTTGTTGGATGCCCTTAAAGAAGTTCCAATTTATAATAAGGCAATCAAGGAAGCATGTATCAAGCAACCTGGTAGAAAGAAGAAAGCCCCTGAAACTGTCCATGTCCTTGGAAAACTTTCAGGTCTCATGTTATATAAATTTTTAATGCATAAATACTCTAATTCAGGAAGTCCAGTGGTTACCATTCATATCAATGGTATACAAATATAGAATGTCTTGATTTATTTAGGAGCATCCATCAACGTAATGACTAGGGAAGTTTTGTTGAGACTTAGCATCATTGGTTTAAGGGAAACACCTACAATACTCTAGTTAGCTGATAATTCCACTGTTAAGTTGGATGGCATGGTGGAAGACATCATTGTAACGCTTGATTCCTTGGATTACCCCTTAGATTTCATAATCCTGTCCCCCAAAGCCACTCTAGGAGGATATTCATTAATCTTAGGAAGACCTTGGCTGACCACAGTAGATGCTTGCATTGCATGGCGCTCAGGAAAAATGACAATATCTGATGGGATAAATACCAAGAAACTAACTTTGTATTCTCCAGCTAAACCCCAACTTGAACTTGACCAAGTTATATGGCCAAATCTAGGTGATGCTACCCTTGAAGAAAATTCAGTGCAATAGTTCATGGTTATTGGAAGAGATCCATTTATGGTCTCACAAGAGGAAGATGACATACTAGTGGAAATTCTCACCAATCAGTATGGCTTTGACGCATCATCTTGTCATGTCCCTAATTGTTCCCTCCAAACCATACTACCCAATCAAACCTTACCTGAGCTTCATGTAGCATTTGATTGCCTTCATACCTATTTACCACATGAGATAAAATCACCCTCATTTGTATAAATTATGATTCTAGATAAAGTAAAAAAGGTAGAAATTGTCTTAGGCAAAGCGTTGAATGTAAATAAGAACCTCACAACATCTCAGATGACCAGTCTTCTCCAACTTTTGAAAGAAAGTCAGCAAGCCTTTGCATGGGACTATACTAATATGAAGGGGTTAGACCATAAGCTTTGTACCCATAGGATTTACATAAGTCCTAAGTCCAGACCAATTAGACAAGCCCAGAGAAGAATTAACCCTGCTCTGAGAGATATGGTGAAGACTGGGTTACAAAAACTCCTTAAAGCTAGTTTTATATATCCTATTTCTGACAGCTAGTGGGTTTCTCCTTTAGTGATTGCTCCAAAGAAAGGGGGGAATGGAGAGTTTGTGTGGACTATAGGGAGCTTAACAAAGCCACTAAAAAGGATCACTTTCCATTACCTTTCATTGACCAAGTACTTGACAACCTCACTGGTAAAAAGTATTTCTCATTTCTAGATGGTTTCAGTGGATATAACCAAATCTAGATATCACTAGAAGATCAAGATAAAACAACATTCACTTGTCCTTGGGGAACATTTGCTTATTCAGTCTTTCCATTTGGATTGTGCAATGCGCATGCTACTTTTTAGCGGGCGGTAATCAGTATTTTCTCTGACATCTCTGCTGACTGTGTGGAAATATATATGGATGAATTCACTGCATATGGAACCAAATTTGAGGAGGCGCATGCTAACTTGGAGAAAGTTCTCAAAAGATGTCAGAAGTATAACCTCTCCCTTAACAGTGAGAAGTGTTACATGATGATGGAAGAGGGAGTTGTTTTAGGACATTACCTTTCATCCTTTGGCATTCAGGTTGATCCTGCAAAGATTGAGGTCATCAGTACACTTCCAACTCCAGTAAAATAGAAGGATGTCAGGAGTTTCCTTGGACACACTAGTTACTACAGGAGATTCATCAAAGACTTCAGCCAACTTGCAGTCCCATTAATTGTACACCCTATTGAAGAAAGAAGCGAAGTTTGAATGGACAGATGATTGTGAACTATCATTTCAACAGCTAATAGATGTTCTGACAAAGACACCTATCCTCAGAAGACCTGACTGGAAGCTTCCATTTCATATTCACACCGATGCATCTAACTATGTCATTAGAGCGGTATTAGGACAAAAGGAAGGTACAGTTGAGCATGCTATTTATTATATTACTAAAAACTTACAAGGTGTTGAACTGAACTATACTGTCACTGAAAAAGAATTGCTAGCAGTAATCAATGCCCTCAATAAATTTAGACATTAAATTACTGGTTATGAAGTATTTGTATACACTAATCATTCAGCCATCAAATACTTGATGGACAAGCCTACCATCACTGGCAGGTTGGGAAGATGATTACTCCTTATACAGGAGTTTGATGTGAAAATCATTGATAAACCAGGAAAAGCTAATGTGGTGGCTGACTTCTTATCTAGATTACAAGTTCCAGATGATCCTACAGCAATTGATGATAGCTTCCCTGATGAGCCCCTGTTCTCTATTGATACTTACAATCCATGGTATGCTGACATCGCCAACTACCTTGATACAAGAAGGAAACCACCTCATTTCTTGCCTAGAGACCACAAACTTCTAGTTGAGAAAAGCTTCAATTTTTCATGGATCTTAGGATTTATGTTTTACATAGGTCCTGATCAGGTCACCAGAAGATGTGTTCAAGAGGATGATACTTAGGACATCCTTAGGGCTTGTCACAATGAACCGTGTGGTGGTCATTTTGTAGCAAAGTGGACCGCATACAAAATATTTACAACATGATACTATTGGCCTACCCTCCATAAGGATGCAGCTAAGCATACAAGGCACTGTGACAAATGCTAGCGCATGGGATACCCAACTAAGTCAAATGAAATTCCCTTGCAACCTCAGGCGGTGGTGACACCATTTGACAAATGGGGTATCAATTTCATTGGACCTATCGAGCCATCTTTTCACGGTAAGTCATATATCTTAGTGTGTATTGAATATGCAAAAAATGGGTAGAAGCTAAAGAAATGTGGCATGCCAGAGATCATAAAGTAGCAGAATTTGTATATGAATATATCTTTACCAGGTTTGGAGTACCTCATAAGATAGTAACAGATCAAGGTGCACTATTTACTTCTAATCTTATCACTGAATTGATGCATGAATACATGGTAAATCTTCACCATATCATCCCCAGGCTAATGGACGGGTAGAGATAACAAATAGGGAAATTGAAGCAATCCTAACCAAAATAGTTGCTATTCACAAGAAGGACTGGGCTACCCACCTTCCTGAAGTCATTTGGACTTCAACTAGTTTTACCCCTTTTGAACTAGTTTATGGCAAATCTGCATATTTGTCTATCGAGTTTCAACAAAAGACTCTAAGGAAAGCATTGGAATTAGACATTGACCTTACCAGGGCATAGGAGGAATGGATATTATAGCTGAATGGACAGGATGAGTATCAAAAATCTGCACTTCACAATACTGAATTGATTCAGAAGCAGAGGAAGAAGTGGCACGACAAGTTTATCAAGGAAAATAAATTTTAAATTGGTGATTGGGCCCTGCTATATGAATCACGCTACCAGCATACCCCAGGTAAATTTTAGACACGATGGCTAGGACCTTATGAGATGGCTTCAGTGTTTGAAAATGGAGCAGTTCAGCTGTCTACTATTGATCTCATACGATTCAAATTGCTTGTCAATGGTCATCGACTCAAGATATATCACAAACCAGTGAGTCGAGAAGACTTCCTGTAGCAGTTCCAGCAACACGATGACAACAACAGTCCTGTCGCAGAAGAATCTGGGTCTTCCACCCAGATTTCCACTAATCCTTTATTTCTATCAAAGATTACATAATAAATGTTTCACTTCATGTGAAATTATTTCTCCATAATAACAATTCACCTCACCTCCTCTCTCTACCATTTTTACGTACCTTTGCATCACTCCATCAGTGCATGTCACATTTTAGAACAATCTTCCTACAATGCTTACCAGGTTCATGACACATACCTTTGTTCATATTTTATTTTACTCATTTTTATTAGGATTATGTGCTCTTTTAATTTTTACTCGTGCACGACCTAGCATGGTGGGACCCATGCCTTAAACTTAGTTGGGGGGAGGGGAATATTTCATATTTTTCAAACTTAACATTAGCATGTAAAGGATGAAAATACATTTCTTGTCTTTTCAACATGACGACAACAATCTGTCATTCCATGATTTCATCATCGTGATTGAAAGGAATTAAAAGATATTAAAATCCAGAGTTTAATTTATGATGACATGTTTGCGTCGTGTTTGGGGTGGCAAACCTTGACATGAGTGAAGGTATTATGAAATATCATGCATTAAAATGCTTTTAATGGCTTGGAGTAAATAATATTTTGTACTCCGTTGTTCTCATCTGAAACACTTTGAGTCTGTAATATTTTCCATTTTAGTGCTTTTGTAAAAAGATTTTGCAAAAAAATTATGTCTATAATAATGGGGGGTGATCTTCAGAGACATAAGCCAACTGATCACAAAGTTTTACTAGGAGATGCATCCAGTAGTGAAATGTTCAAAAGAAAATGTTGGTTGAATTATTGTCTGGGCCTCAATGGTTTTGATGAGGAAATTGCTTTGCAGATTTTAAATACTCTGTAGAATGGGTTCGCAGTGGTGAAAGGATTGAGAATTAAGTTTACAGAAGACATTGTGGTGGAGGTGGCAAGGTTGCCACAGGAAGGCGAGAAATGGACTAAGGACCTTGATTTATGCTCAGCTAGGGCATAGTTCACCTTGCATGGTGATCCACAGTTAGAGATTGACAAAAAGCAAGGCACTTCAAGGATATCATTGCCCTTGGATTGTATCCAGCCAGCTTCATTTATTATACAATATTTTACATGCGAAGGGCGCTACAAATATCTGCACGGTCTACATTTCAAAATCTTGAGCAATCTCCGCCATGACAATAGACCGGTAAATTTACCTAACTTTTTGTTTAATATTGTGAAGAAACAATCTTCTTTGGTTCAGTCAGGAAAAGATCAGTCATTTTCTCATCATTGCTTAATTAAATTAATTGTGGAAAGAGAGTTGAATAGGAAAATGGTAGGAACTTTGGATGAATTTTTAAAAATGGATGAAATAGATCCTAGAATGGTTGACCCTAGAGGCTAGGGTGTAGGGAGAAGGGAGAACATAGTAACATGGGTTTTTATAATAATCCAAAGAATGGGAACCATTCCTAAAGCTTCTTCCTCTAACCCTAAACCACCTAGGAAGAGAGATTGTGACATTGGTACTCCTATTTCCAGTAGGAAGAAAATCAAAAGCAAGAAATCTGATGCTATTCCTGAAACCCCACCTTCTGTAAAAACTAGGTCTACCTCCAGGAAAGAGAAAGATAAAACCCTGGAAACAGAAGAAGTAATTCCAGAGCAGCAGCCCAACAATGATAATAGTAGTAACAAAGCCGACGAAACCTTTCCCTCTCATGAGGAAGAAATACCAGAAAAACCTCCTGTAGTAGCTACGGAGGAAGTGTCTACAAGCAAGAGGAAATGCAAGAATCCTCCATGATCTTCCAAAGCCCCTGCTAGAAGAAGTGCAAGGCTTTCCGCAAACATCAACAAGGATGTTGAGTCTCCTGTTCAAACTGTTAATATAGAATCCTCTGAATCTATGGAGAGATCATCTTCTAAGATAATGGTTCAGGAAAATGCAGACAGTGACACTATTTCCCATAATAAGAATTTAGAAACGGAAGTTAACCCTAATGTTGACTATATCCTCATTGCTAGTGATGGAGATTCTGAAGAGGTAGAGGAGTTTGTTGATAACTCTGTTAGGTAAGATATTCCTAATGATTCAGAAAAATTACCTTTTGATGAATTCCCTGAACTCAATAAGGATCTTATTAAATAGGTGCTAGAAGAAATTAATAAGGATGGGTTGAACACACTGACTAGGGAAGCTGAATCCTGTCAAGGGGATAATGTAGTAAAAACTCTTGTTGTGTAGAAAGGAAGGTCCTCCACATAGGAAAACATAATAAAAACCCCTCATCTTGCATGAGGATGGACTGGCATTTTTAATCAGGAAACCATGCCACCACCAGACCTATCTACACCCCTAACTGCAGGGTTGAGTTTGTATCAGCAATTGTTATGGTAAAGGGCACAATGGGAGTTAGAGAACGAAAAATTGAAAAAAACTGTTGATGAGCAAGTTTATCAATTGGAACAGAAAACTGATCAAATTGAAGTGTTGAAAAGAAGGGTTGAGTAGATAACTGAATTAATTCTAGAGGTTATGGCATGCAGATCATCGTCACCGGTATATGCTCTATTTCTTAAGGAACAATTCATTAATTTCAAGTTAACAAGGATTGTGGAAGGATTGAATCCCTCTATTTCAACACCCCATGAGTTTTATGATGTGTTTCAATCAGCTCCGATGTCTTTAAATAATTTATTGTGTGAGTTATATTTGCATAATCTTGATGTGCCAGATGAAAGGGACTGGAATTCACTCCTTTATGTGGGGGATGTCCAATTGAGAGCAGTAATGTCTTGGATATAAAATGAAATAAGTAGGGAACATCAAGATTTACCTTACAAAAATAGTGAAATGGAGACACCCTTGCTTATGAGACCTGAAGTTCAACATTGCATACAAACTTTTCTTGATTGGCTTTCAGTCACTGTGAATCCAAGTGGAACCAACAAAGTTTACCTAGTTAGAGAGCAAGCATATACATATTGGTATCAACACTCATCGCATGATATTGTGGCTGCAATCACTGCTTGTAGGTAGAGATGGATAAGGATGTCCCACGACCTTAAGGTTAGAGAACCCCATTCTCCACAGAACATGACTCTTGCTACTAGATGAGCTCCATGGTACATCATGTTGGGTAGGACAATACTTAATTATTGGTTTCCATTAAGATTCCAACCACCTGTGCTTCTGTGGCCATTACTAGCAATGAATGAGAATGTCAAAGATCATGACATGGCCAGAGAAGTTCAGAGATGGGAAAGACTCAGGGAGAATCATGTATACTTCAACTACATTTATGACGAGTCAGGGGAGAAAATTGCCAGTGACCTGAGGATGAGAGCCAAGATTTGCAACTTTATGATTGTTGGAGACCAATAATAGGATAGTTGGGGGGAATGATGTGTTGGTGCCCAAAAATGCTAAATTGGATTTCCTGTGGACTTGCCAATCTAATGCTTGGAAACCCAAGTGATTTGGCCAACTAACAAGTCACAACCGAAGCAAGGTTGGAACTTCTACAATTCTGGCTCTGCAAAACCAAGGCTGGTAGGCCTATACCTTGACTTATCCTTCAAGTTACAAGGCTTTTATAGAAGATAAGAAACACTTCAACCTTATCTCTCAAGTATGGCAAGGAAATTGAAAGAATTCTAACTGAAAGCAATATATCATGAACTGTAAATTGAAATACTTTAAGTAATTGAAAGAATGTTTAGTAAATGTGTATGTAATTTGAAATGAATAGATAGATAAGATATCTTAAAACTATAAACAACAAACTGAATAACTATAATCCAAGTAATGATTAGACCAGTGCATTATTCTACCATGGGAAATAGAGTCAAGATCATTCCAATCTTATGTTCAACCTCAGAGACAATTTTACAAGAAAACTTATCACTTCAAAGGTGTTATGGAATGTACATTCAACCTAAAACAAATTTAGAGATATTTCAAAAGGGTAATACTTCTCAGATGACAGACCAATTGACTAAGGCCTCAATCAACAGAATTTAACCATGCAAAATGAGAAAACCAATTGAAAATATAGACTATGAATCAAATAAGGAAGCATGCACATCAAGCTATCACTTTGAAGAAGTTCTATTGGTTTATCCGAGGGACTAATTGTAAAATGATAATGAAACTATTACACATGTGAAAGAAAAAAGACTTATCTTTATTAATTTTGAAAAAATAGTACAACCAAGTCCATGTTATACTTGTTGATTAAAAACTATTCAAATATGTGAAATTGTATTATTGTATTTCCTTTTCTTTACATTTATGTATATATATGTGTTTGAGTGGCTTTCACACCTCTTTAGGGTGAAAAGATACAACTCTTGTTACAAATTATTTTGAAAAAACAATAAACTAACTAAAAAATAACTACCTAACTTTCAGACTTGGCTTTGGTCAAAAATCCAAAACACCTCATGAAAAGATAATATTTCTACTGGAGATAGGAAATTTGATTTCCCGAACTGGGTTTCTTTTAGATTTTTAAAATTTGACTATCTTTATCCTCTGTCAAAATCATCTTTGTAGCAGGTCTAAATTCCAGCATTTTCTAAAGGCTTTGATTAGTTAGTTCTATTTATTTGTGTCATAAAGCTTCCTTCATTTGATATTTTTTAGTATGGAGAAACATGTTTCTTGATAATGGATTGGTACTTCTAAATTATCAAAATTTACGGTACCACCAATGGCTCTTTCTGGGGATGTATGCTCCCTGTGAGCATAGCGAGAATCTAGCTATCTCTGGAGAATCAGACCAAGTATCCACACTTAATCTGATGCAAAGTGATTTGGTTCTCATCTTTAAGATTTATCTTTATACCAATAGGCTCGTGAAGAACTTTCATAGGAACTTTCAATTGGGTGGCCTCAGGCCCCTAAAAAAATGAACACTGCTTCTTTCCTCTATCAAATACATAATTTTGATCATGTAATACTTTGGATCTCCCGAATATGATGCCACCACTCTCATGGACAACATTCATTTCTTTATTAACACGCTTTGACTTTTGTTTACCTTTAGAAAAGTTAGCAAGTGCACTGTAGTCCTTGCTAAATAGAAGATCCCCATGCATTTGATCAACCCTACAAGTAACTAGATTAAGCTCTTATGATTGGATGCCTTTACGTACACAATCTTCCCTATACTCAAGATGTTGTTTCTTTTCAATAAAAGGATTTGAAGATAACTCACATTCAAGAACTTCCTTCTTATCAAGAATTTGATCAGATAGGATACTCGGATAATTTTCAGAACTAATCTTCAACACATTCTCCTCATTATGTCTATTTGATTCCATCTCATCTTCACATGTTTGATACAAATTATGATGATAGGATGAAATAATGCATCTCTCACTTTCTGAATACACTTCCCCATACATATTTTGAGTTTCATCATCTTCAAAATGATCACTAGACTCACTATCTTTATCATGATGTTGATGGACTTGATTGTATATAAAATATTCTTCAAATAATGGATTCAAGAATATAGAGAACTCGGGCATATCTCCATGAGAGATTTCATCTAAAACTTCTTCGTGTTCATATGTTGTATGTTGTTCTATTTCATCTCCGTTATTTGATTCTTGAAATTTATCATCTTCTTCATCTAGTACCCCCTGAGTATCTACTGATCCATCAACTTGCTTATCATGGTGCATTGAGAAAAAAAATTGACCACTCTTCTCAACATGTTTTTGATATTCCATGTCTAGTAAATATGAGATTTCTTCTGTACTGAGAAGATCTGTTTCCTCATCATCATGGTCATTGATACATATTTCCATGCAAATCTCACTACGTACAGATTCTACTTCAATCTGATCCAAATTTCTTCCTTTATGTCATCATTCTTTTCTTCCCTCAATACTTCACATATTTTCTCAAGAAAAGATAGTAGTTGAGAATCATGGTAGATTCCTAACTCACAAAGTTTCCCTTCCTAGAGGCCTGATATCTGAAGGTATTTCCCGGTAGATCTTTATCATTCTCATGAACAAATGTAGTGCAGGTTCACCTTTATATCTTTCCAAACTGAAGAATATATCCAAAGGGGACATGTACGATTCTTCCTCCAAAATATAATTTGGCTCTCTTTCATGTTCATAGCACATGTCTTGTTCATAACACATGTTTTCTTCCTCACCACTGGCATCATAAAACATATCAAGAAACCACTGCTCAAACTGTCTCCATGATGAGATGGATTGTGTGGGTAGTGATTCATATACTTGTCTAGCATTATCTTTTAATGTCCTAACAAATATCCTCATCACCTAATCCTCTGTAGAAACCTCATAATCTTCTATAAATGTATAAAATGCATCCAAGTGTTGTAGTTTCGATTCATCCCATTCTCCATGGAACTTTGGTAGAAATTGTGAAATTTTAGGGGATAACTTATTTTGGATGCATTGAAATCTCCTAAGATCAAATGGCCTGATACCATATGGAATAAAATAATTTCTTTGAAATGATGGAGACATTTGAAAAAACAATCCACCATATCCTTTTGAGTCTTCTCCCTCAATAGAGTCACTAACTGAAATCCTTTGTTCAATAGAGTCACCACCTTCTTATCAGAAGGAAAATACTTAATGTCTTCTGAGTTCTTTTCTCCCAGTAGAGTCTTAAATATATCACAGAGCTTCTAGGTAAAATACAAAAATGTTCTTTTCAACAAGTCCCCAGTAGAGTCGCCAATTTGTTGGTGCCCAAAAACACTAAATTGGATTTCCTATGGACTTGCCTTGATCTAATGTTTGGAAACCCAAGTGATTTGGCCAACTAACAAGTCACAACTGAAGCAAGGTTGGAACTTCTGCAATTTTGGCTCTGCAAAACCAAGGCTGGTAGGCCTATACCTTGACTTATCCTTCAAGTTACAGGGCTTTTTATAGCAAATAAGAAACACTTCAACCTTATCTCTCAAGTATGGCAAGGAAATTGAAAGAAATCTAACTGAAAGCAATATATCATGAACTGTAAACTGAAATACTTTAAGTAATTGAAAGAATGTTTAGTAAATGTGTATGTAATTTGAAATGAATAGATAGATAAGATGTCTTAAAACTATAAACAACGAACTGAATACCTATAATCCAAATAATGATTAGACCAGTGCATTATTCTACCATGGGCAATAGACTCAAGATCATTCCAATCTTACGTTCAACCTCAGAGACAGTTTTACAAGAAAACTTATCACTTCAAAGGTGTTATGGAATGTACATGCAACCTAAAACAAATTCAGAGATATTTCAAAAGGGTAATACTTCTCAGATGACAGACCAATT
>MU227000.1:786240-803821 GCA_018584345.1 Thuja plicata
TTCTCAAATATTCCTCAAAATCAAATTAGATTTATGAAATTATAAAAAATCTCATAAATTGAAATTAGCCAATTAATTAATAAAAATTAATTAATTGTTGGAGACTTAGGGAAAAGGGAATAAATAAGTTTATTTATTTATTCAATTAGGACATAGGATAAACTATGGGTTATTCATCCAAAGGGGGAAATTAGTGGGTTATAGGTCGAATTGAAGGTGTTGATGTTGAATTGAAATGATTTTGATAATATTGATAAGGTTTAGGATCAATTCCGAGGGTTCTAGAATAGTTTAGGAAATCACGAGGCATCGATGAGCTTTGACAATGCGCTCGCGTAATGATGATTGTAAATGATTGAAAAGCGCCAATGAACTTTGATGGTGTCGCAAGATTGAAATTGAAAAGGGGAAACATCGATGATCTTTAACAATGTTCTCGAAATGATAATCAGAAATAGTATTGACAAATATGAACAACACTATTGAATTGATATTGATAGATTGTTAGCGATAACACTAATGATCTTTGATAGTGTTATCAAATGGCTAATTAGGGGATACAAAGCATCGATGATCTTGGACAATGCTCCTGAAATGATGACAAGATTGATTGAATTGAAATAGGGTTTGATAGATTGGTTTGAAATTGGGTTAATTAAGCATCGATGATCTTGGACAATGCCCCAGAATGGTCGAAATGAGTCCATACAATTTTGCAAATGATTAGGAATAGAATATGATATGTTTGAATCAATTTAGGAAGGTTTGGAATGGTTTAGGATCAAATAGGATCGAATAGGATCGAATAGGATCGGTTTAGGGTTAATCGGAAATGATTTGGAAAATGATCGATTTGATAAGGATAGTAGAATTGTTAGTAAATAATTGAACAATTTTTCAATATTCAATCATTGACGAAAGACACAATGTCGCTATATAATAAAGATCATATGCACAACATAGAGGAATAATTAGGTCACAAAACAATGTTTTAATTGTAATGCTAAAAATTTTAAAACACGTAGACCAATAGGCTCAAACCATTTTTAGGTGTCTACATTTTGCCCCTCTTTGATACAATGCGATTATGAGCGTTGTGTCAAATAATCCTAAAGAAAATAGCATTAAAACATGCCCTAGTGATAGTGGGATACATGGGTGCCCCGTTGAGAAATTGTTCAAAAAATGTAAATGATAGGTCGATTTGTCGACAATGCCAAGACAGATCTACAACAACAATCGGATCAAAAATCAGAGGTTAAACACAAAAGATATGGTGTTCAGAGTGTCAAAAGCATCACAACCAATACAAAATACAAGGGTTGAACGTCCATCTAGGCAATCAAGAGGCTATAAAAGGGCTTGGAAGGGGTTTTGGAGCTCATTTTCACTCTCTTATTTGGAAGAATTGAGCTCTGGAGCAAGGAAGATGGATCGAGTGCCAATGGAGAATCAGCACGGGGAATGATTTCATAGCTATCAACAGCCAGCCGATGCGGGACCCAAGGTGAGTACATTTGAGCCTCTTAAGGGTTTTCATCTTTGCATGTTTGTCTAGGTAGTTTTAGGGGTCAAAATGGGGTCAAACGAGCCCTGTAGGGGTCCACACGTGCCACCTACACAGGTCACGTGCCCATCTACATAGGCAGCGTAGGTGGGATGACCACAAGCGCAGCCAGCGCAGGTGGGAGGCCATTCTACACAGGTGGTAAGATAACCTGCGCATGTGGTCAGAAAGGCCTCAAAATAGGGTCTGGGGGTTCCTAAACCACCCTAAACTTCCCTAAATTGGTCAAGACCCTAGGAAAAGGTCAAAATTAGGTCAAAATAGGTTAAAACAGGTCCTAGGTTGGTTAATAAGAAACAAAAAGTATAGAATGTTGACTAAAGTTGTATGGTGATCGTAGGAGGAGCTGCCAGTTCCACAGACACGGGAGAGCAGACCGACGTGTCTAGATATACGTCATTGGTTGAGCAGTCATGAGAGGCATATCCTCACCTCTCTAGGATTGTATTACATTATGTACATTCTTGAGATTAAGGCAAACTGGGGATTGATCACAGCATTGGACGAGTGGTGGTACTTGGAGACTAGTTCCTTCCACCTGCCGACAAGGGAGGCGACCGTGACTTTGGAGGATGTATGGCACATCCTCGGGATTCCCATTCATGGGGAACTAACAGAGTATGACCCTACTATAGGGAGGTTAGCATTACACCAGTTTTTTGAGAGCGATGATGAGGATCTAGACATTTGCAACTACGAGATCCGATGGGAGACAGTTGCTAGGCAACATGATAGATTGATCATTGTTATCTGTGGAGTTATTGCATGTATCTTAGTACTTGACAGATGAGGTCATGGGTTCCCCATTAGCTGGGGGAGGGTCCTCGAGTAGATGATCATGGAGGGTACAGTGTTTGCATGGGGACCATGCATGCTAGCGATGACATACTACCAGCTCCACCAGTTGGCTTACAAAGGGGGACTATCGATCAGCAATGGGATCACATTGCTGCAGGTGTGGGCATATGAGCACATAGCTATGTTCTGACCCATTGCTTGGAGAGTGATTTTTCCAGAGATGCCATATATTTACTGCTATCGAGGGGCACTAGCATAGAGGCCACTAGGGTATACATTGCATTTCCGTCATGAGATAGATCTGCTTAGAGACTTTACCTGGCCTCCATACAGAGATTTCCCTAGATGGGATGATGATATGGAGCAGCTACCATACTGCAGACATGAGGTGTACCTCATTGGGAGGTTCATCATGGGTCACACGGTTATTGAGATGCAGCTTCTAGAGCGAGTCCACCGGTAGTTTGGAGAGATACAGGGAGTACCGACAGGTACAACGTTATTTGTTTGGTCGAGGGCCGAGGCTAGGACATGGGGTGCAACACTCAGGCCTCAGGTGGCATATGCAGAGTTTGAGAAATTACAACCCAGACCATGGGGAGAAGGTGCAGATGTTGCATACACAGGGACCACAAAGGAGTATGATAGATGGTTCACTTTGCACAGGTCGATTCCTCTAACAGATCTAGATGCGGTGTTAGCGAGAGTGCGAGTGCCCAAAGATGAGAGCACTGAGGAGGAGGACGAGGATGAGGGGGATGAGGAAGAGGAGTCAGACAAGGATGATGATGATGATGAGGATGATGATGATGATGAGGAGGAGGATGATGATGATGATGATGATGATAGGGATCTTAGTGATATGTTGATGCAGATGGATGAGGACAGGGATGAGCCACCACATGGGGATGACATACAGGGTCCAGATGACAGGTTGGGGGATCAGAGACAGTGTATCATAGAGATTACGAGCCAGATAGATAGATTGACACTTGAGAGAGACACATGGGTTGTAGATCATGCCTCATGGACTGTAGATCGTGCATCATGGATTGCTGAGCGATCAACTCTCACAACACAGATGGACAGGTTGACAGTAGAGAGGGATGCAACTATGGCTAGAGCATAGAGTGCATAGGAGGAGGCACGCCATTTTATCAGTTCCATCAGAGATGTAGGTGTGCGTGATATTGTAGGGATGATAGGGGATGCCCAGGAGGAGAAGAGGTATTGGCAAGATGCGTACAAGTGAGATGTGCCATGAGATCACTGGGCACCAAGTTACAGAGCGTCATCCAGCAGATCGCTCTCCCGTAGGACACAGACCAGTGGGGGAGTGCTAGGACTAAGGGGGCCACCTAGATCAGGGCAGATAGGGAATCACACAGGGAGCCTCATCTTCCAGATAGGACAGAGATCAAGAGGACCAAGAGAGCAGGGGCTGATAGGAGGTCTCTCTAGCAGAGAGACAATTTTGATAGACATATGATAGATTATGAGCCTATGGGCCTCAATGTATACAAACACCTTGATTTTTGTACTCTGATACTCTTTTGAGACACATATATGATATGCAGCTATTTTATGATGCACAAGATGGATGCTTATGTATATGCTTTACTTTCCTGTTATATGATGATGCTTATGTATTGCAATGTATTGCCTTTGTTACGCAATAAAAACTTGTTATGGATGCAGTAATTGTTTTTGTCTTTTGCCATTTGAAATGTATGAATGCAAAATGCAAATGTATATTTGAAATTTTTCTCATGTATAAATGAATGAATGCAAAGATGCACATGTTTTTGTTGTTTTCCCTATTTTATGAATGCATGTATGCAGGATGCACTTGTTTTTGATAGACTAGAGTACTAGACCAAGGCGATTGCGAGGACTGACTGAAGAAGTGTTAGCAGAAAGCGGAAATTAGATGAAGAAATGTTAGTAGAAAGATGTTGGCTTTCAAAAAGTGCAATTATGTTATAAGAGCTTATTTTGATATTGCAAAGTGGATGCGGCGCATCGTGGCACAAAAGCCAGAGCGAGAAAGTCATCCTTTTTTTTGTAAACAAACATGATGCAGACATAGGATGATATTCTCCATCTCGAAAGCATGTAGTAGACATGCCCTAGAATTTCATGAGATCATCAAACAGGCAGAAAAAGTAAAGCAAAAAAAACTGGTCATGAACCATCCCACCTACTCTCATAAGATCAGATAATATCATCGAGTAGCATACGAACATGATCAAAAAAGAAAATTAAAAATACTCACTGAAACAATGTGAGCCAACAACCATTCTGATATTTTCTTACTTGCATTAAATTTTCTTTGATTGATAGATTAGATTGTAAATTGATTGATTTGATAGTTGATTGATAGCTTGGACAGGTTGATAGATAGCAAAGGTCAAAAGATTGAACAGTCCAATCAGATTGACTGTTGAGTCACAATGATTCAGATTGCATATGATTTTGTTAAGCACAGATTGATGATTCTGCCACTGATGTCAGCAAACATGATGTTTGATTCGCAAAAAGAAGACAAGTATATACAAATTTATTGTAGATTTTTGAAAATATTTTGCAATTTTTAGGATTTTTTAGATATTTGAATTTTTTTGGTCTTTTTTCAGGACTTTTTACAATTTTTAGGATTTTTTTAACATCATATTTGAATTTTTAGCAAATTTTTCAAGACATTATTTGATTTTTTTTGGAATTTTTGCTTATTTGGATTTTTAGGATTTTTTCAGGTCATTAAGCTATTTACAATGTGTTATCTCCAGAATCGGATAGTCGAGGAATCTCATGGATAAACCACGTTCAAGGTCTTGCCCCCAGTTCAAATTCAAATGCAAAGACACTCAGTGCTAGGAATTTGCCCCCAGATAACAAAGAGGCTATGTACAGAGGCCAAAAGGACAAATAAACTGGGTATACCAAGGGTAAGACAAAGATCAACCAATTATAGGCCATAAAGGGGGGAACTAGGGTTGATGCAAATTGAAAGATGTGATCAGGAAAGGACATCAAGATATCAGGTGGAACCATGATAGACAATGGAGCAACAACTTACTACGCGTGGTGCCTGTTTTCTAGGTTTTCACCATGGTACTTTCCCAAAGTGCCTGTTTGCCAGGTTTTCACTTGTGGACAAGATTTTTCTCTTGATTTATATTTTTGCGTGCCAAGATGCATGTTTACCAGGTTTTCATCAAGGCAACCATTTTTTATTTTTTTCTTTTTTTGATATTTTTTCATAAATTTTTGCAATTTTTTTGTACTTTTTTTAGGAACTTTTTGCAATTTTTTGGACTTTTTTTAGAAATCATGCATAATACTTATGGAGGTGCATGATTTTCAATGCCTCTGGCAATGGTTCTCCCTCTGGTGTTTGAAGCTGATACACTCCAGACCCATATGATGCTGTAACTATGTAAGGGTTGTCCCAATTTGGTTCAAATTTTCCAACCTTCTCTCTGTGTGGCTGGGTTTTGTAATTCATCTTTAGAACCAAGTCTCCGATCTCAAAATGGCGATCTTAGACTTTCTTTTTGTAACTCTGTTTTAGATGGTTTTGATAGGCTTGCAAGTGTACCTAGGCAGTTTGTCTCCACTCATCAAGCATTTCGAGCTCATGCAATCTGGAAACTCTATACTGCTCATCATCAACAATGCCTTGTAACGATACTCTCAATGAAGGAATTTCAACCTCAAGGGGTAATATGGCCTCAACGCCATAGACTGGAGAGTATGGAGTAGCACTAGTGGGGGTGTGAATGTTGGTCCTGTAGGCCCACAAAGATGGGTTGAGTTGTAAGTGCCAATCGCGGCCAGCATCATTGACAGTCTTTTGCAGGATCTTAATGATTGTTTTGTTAGATGCCTCTGCTTGGCCATTGCCTTGCAGGTAGTAGATGCCAGAAAATCCATGATGGATTTTGAATTTCTCACAAAGCTATGTAACATCCTTGTTCTGGAATGGGCTACCATGGTTAGTAATGATGGCCAGAGGAACTCCATAATGGAAAATGATATAATTCAGGATGAATCTGGAAATTTGCTTGTCGGTAATGTATGTCATGGGGATAGCTTCCTCCCATTTGGTAAAGTACTCAGTGGCTGTGATGATGTACTTGTGGCCATCAGAAGATAGGGGTGTGATCTTCCCTACAAGGTCAAATGCCCATTGAGAAAAGGGCCATGGAGAAACCACTGGCTGTAGATCCTGTGCCGGAGCATGAATTAAATTGTCGTGAATCTGGCACTTGTAACATTTCTTAGCAAATTTATGAGCATATTACTCCATGGTGGGCCAGTAATATCATGCTCAAACCAACTTCTTGGTAAGACTCAAACCATTGAAATGTCCACCACAAAAAGCATTATAGACCTAATGTAAGGCAGTGTTAGCCTCTCATGAATCGAGGCATCTGAGGAGGGTTTGGTCATAGGCTCTCCTATAAAGGGTATCACCAACGATGACATAAAGAGAGGCTTGATAGACAAGAGCTCGATGCTTGTTCTAGGATAAGGCAAGGGGTAATATCTGGGTGTGTAGGTAGTTGTAAACATATTGATACTAAGGGGAATCAGGACCAACAATGTCACACACGAGCTCGGATTACGGAATGTTGAATGCGGGAAGCAATAGCTTCTCAATGAGAAATTCACATCTCTCTTCATTTTTTGGCATGTCGATCATAGATGCAATAGTGGCCATAGCATCTTCCTATTTGTTATGTACCCGTGGAAGTTGGAGGAAACTGATTGTGACAAATTGCTCCTTGAGAAAGTCAGCCAGCTATTTGTAAGGTACTAGCTTTTCATCCTTAGTTTCATATTCATCAGTGACCTAGCAGATGACTAATTGAGAATCACCATACACCTTGAGGTGTTAGATTTTCCATTGAATAGCAAGTTTGAGTCCAGTGACCAGTGCTTCATATCTGATGATGTTGTCGGTGCATGCAAATGCAATTCTGTAAGACTTTGGTATGACATTGCCTTGCGGGGTGACAAACATGATGCATATCCCCGATCCATGCCTAGTATGTGAGCCATCAAAGTAGAGTTGCCATTCATTAGATTCAGTGAAGGCAAAAAAGAACTCATCTGGGAATTCTGAAAGCAATGGGTGATCATCAGGAACTGGTGCCTCTGTGAGCTGATTTGCTATCACCTGGCCTTTTATTGCTTTTCTGTCTACATACTCTATGTCAAACTCAATCAGGAGTGTGACCCATTTGACTAGGTGACCCGTGAGAGCTTCTTTGCCTAAGAGATACTTCAATGGATCAATCCAGGACATGAGCATGGTTTTCTGGTGTAGCATGTAATGTCTTAACTTCTGTGTGGCAAAAACCACAGCAAGAAAAGCTCATTCAATGAGTGAGTAGTTTAATTCATATCCAACCAGAGTTCTGCTGATGTAATAAATAGCTCTTTCTCATCCTTGTTCATCATGCTATGCAAGGAGAGCACCCAATGTAGTTTCTATGGCATAAATGTACAAGATAAAGGGCTTTCCTGGAATGGGAGGCATCAAGATTGGTGGATGCAATAGATAATCTTTCAGTTGTTGGAACGAGTGCTCACATTTTTCATTCCAATGGAAAGTCACACCTTTATGCAGTAGATTTTGAAATGATTGGCATTTATTTGCGAGTTGTGTAATAAACTGACAGATAGACAATAGTTTCCCTTGTAGACTTCAAAGCTTCCTTAGAGTGTTTGGCAGAGGTATTTCTAAAATGGCTTGCACCTTTTCAGGATCCACCTTGATACCTCATTGAGAGATGATATATCCTAGGATTTTTCTAGAAACAACTCCAAAAAAATACTTTTTGGGATTCAAGCGGAGCTTATACCCTTCCATTCTTTCAAATATTTTGGCCAGAATACTCAAATGATCTTTCCTGGTTGTAGATTTGTAGAGGAGGTCGTCAACATAATCCTCCATCAAGATGTGCATGAAGTCATGGAAGATTGTGGTCAGTGCCCGTTGATAAGTTGCTCCAGCGTTCTTGAGGCCGAATGGCATGACATTCCAACAATAGGTTCCCCAAGGACATTGAAAGCTGTCTTGGCTTGATCCTCGGGAGCAATCCGAATTTGGTTGTAACCAGAGAAGCCATCCATCAGTGACAACATCTCATAGCCTGCAGTCATGTCGATGTTGGGCAGAGGAAAATCATCTTTAGGGAATGCCTTATTTAAATCATGGAAATCAGTGCATATCCATATGCCCCCAACGTGCTTGCTAACAGGAACCAGATTGGAGATCCAGTATGCGTAATCTATAAGTCTGATAAAAACTACATCCAATAACATCTTCAATTTTGCTTTTATCAGTAGAGCTATTTGGGGATGCATTTTCTTAGCTTCTGTTTTACTGGCTTCACACCTGGCTTTAGAGGGAGGTGGTGAAGAACTAACTTAGGATCTAGGCCAGGCATGTCAGCATAGGACTAGGCAAAATTGATCTGGTGCTCAAGGAAGAATCTGACAAATTCATCCTTCTCTTCTGGTGAGAGTGATGCTGCAAAGTGTATGATCTTGGGGTTGTTTGGTGTCCCCAAGTTAATTTCCTTGGTCATTTCAATGAGTAATACCGACTTCTCCTTTGGAGGGGGTATGTCTAGTCTTCCATCCTCGGGTGCCTCATAGAGGTTTTTACCCTCAGATACGTCCTTTGTTTTTACTTTTTCATGGTCAATTGACACCTTTCAGTTTTCACCAGAGGACCTATTCTTTTTATTTTTTTCTTTTTTGATTTTATCATTTTCAATTTTATGACTGGAAGATTGAGTTGACTCCCCTAAATATGTTGTAGCAACAAGGTCAATAGAGAACCCCTTTTGTGGTCGCCAGATGGCATGCCCTCTCGAAGCTCAAAGAATTTCGCTATTGCTTCATCATTTTCAAAGCAATCTAAGCTTGGTGATCCTTGCTCATCCCAATCAATAAGGTCAAGGTAGACTAGGGGGATGTCATCATCAGTGGTGCAGATGTTTTCAAGGCCAGAGGTAAAGGAAAATATGCAAATATCAGTGTCTTCAGAGTCAGAGACTTCATGCACTAAAGGTTCAGGACTGGGATCCCAGAAAATTCTAGACTAGGGATCAAGATTGGTTACTGGAGGGGGAATTGTGTTAACATGTTTGTCTATTGTAGGTAGGTCTACAGGGTTAGGGAAGAAACAATCAAGCTCATAAGAACTGGAGGAATAGGACATCCATTCCCACTCATTTGAATCAGTAGTGTACTCACAATAGGGATCCTCAGATGCCTTTTCATCGTTTGAAACCTCCACGTTTTCACATGAGGCCATTTTGGCATTCAAAGAGCCAATTTGTAATGGTTTGAATCTAATGCCCAGATAAAGGGATGACCCTTTGCAGCAAGGGGTTCAACAATCCCTTGCTTGTGTACTCCAAGACCACTATGGCCATCATATCCTTTTTTATGCATGAGTGTGAATCCGGGCCCGTATCTTTCAACGAGTATCTCAGTGGGCTCCTGGTCTTGTTTCTGTTGATCTTGGAAAATCTAGCTGGATGCATTTTCATATACATGTTCTTCGTGCAAACCTCCCCATAGAGTGAACGTAGGTGAGGGCATAACCTTCATGGTAGTTTTGGGTGGTTGTGCTTGTAATAACTTTGGTTTTCCATAAGACTTCGGGGAGAGAGGAAGCTTCCCAATATGAAAAGCTTGTGCCATGGTATACTCTCCACACCCTTTATCTTCAATCTTCATCTTTCCTTTGACCATTTTCTCAAGGGTGTCTGCATCAACATATTTGGAGGAATTGGATGGAGTAGCCTCGCTGTTGGTAGGCACCTATTGTGCGGGCCCTTCTCTTAGATTAGCACAAAATTGGAAAGGGTTGGGATCACCTAGAATAGTGATCTCAACTCCATTGTGAAAGAACTTCAGACATTGATGGTACGTTGAGGGAACCACCTTCATGGCATGGATCCATGGGCATCCTAAGTTCATGTTATAGGGCAAGTCTAGATGCAGGACTTGCAATAATGTATTTTTAGTAACCAGGCCAATTCTGATGGGAAGTATGATGACTCCCTTAGAGGGACGTTCAACATCATCATAAGCCTTTATTGTGATTCTCCTGGAAGGATCAATGTCACTCTCATTGTAACCAAGATCAAGAATGACCTTCAAAGTGCAGATGTTAAGTCCTGCTCCACCGTCTATCATGACTCGCCGAAATTTGGCATTATGGACAAATACTTCTAGATGGAGAGGGTCATTATGGCCAAGCCAGTCATGTGGAACATCATATTTGGAAAATGTGACATGCTGGGATGCAGAGAAGTGCCCCATCATGGCTTGAAACTGGTTAGTGTCAATGTCAGTCAGAACAGTGGACTCTTTCAATGCTTTGTCAAGGACTTCTTTGTGCTGGGGGGATGTGCGCAGTAAATCAAGGATTGATATCAAGGCAGGGGTCTTACCCAACTGGTCAACAAGGTTGTAATCTGAAGGTACCTTGGGTTTGGATGGTGTGCCAAGCACAGTAATCTTGGTATGACAGGTAGCGACTGCGCATTGAGGGTTACTATCCTGGAAGGTTAGAGTGGACACATGCGAATTAGCCTCAGAGAAACAATTGATGGTATAGTCATGGCTAGTCTAAGTATAATTGACATTGTTCTTGGAATTTGAATTCAACGTAGAGGCATTCCCCTTTTCATGATCCACCAAAGAGTTCGTGAAGATAGTATGGTCAATATTGGAAGATCCTGTTGTGGGTTCAACTTCAATCACACATTGATCAATAAGGTCTTGGACTTTATGTTTTAATTGGTAGCAGGAATTGGTTATGTGTCCCTTTGTCCGATGATAATCGCAGTATATGTTGTCGTCCCACCAAGGGGGTTTCACTGCTGGCAGATCACAGATCTCAGGTAATTGAATGTAATTGTTTTGCAATAACTATTGCAGGACCGAATGGAGTGGTTCACCCAATGACATGAACTATCTTTGTGGTCCATCTCTATTTATCGGCGGTCAACACTGTCGATTTTGTTGCGTGTTATCATTCGTTTGTGGTTGAGGTTGTGTTGGAGCTGGCACTGGAGGCAGTGCTTGAGTCATTGTTTGTGTATTGGTAACAATAAGTCCTTTGAGACTCACTTTATGTTATGTCACGTTAACTGTCTATGTGTCAACAACACCGTCATTTGTGACATTTTTATTATGAGACCAAAATTTTGGCTTGTCACTGGAAGTGCTCGCATTCTGATTGTCCTTATTGATTTTTAATACTCCCTTTTCAATAAGAGTATCTTCAATGTTGATTCCCTTTTTCATGAGCTTTTGAATTGTACTTGGTCATTTGATTTTGAGCTCATACATCATCTCAGGTACCAGATTTTGGATAAATAATCAAATTTTTTGTTCTTCTGGCACATCAAAAGGACATTGACTCACCAAATTCCTCCATCGCAATAGGAAGGTCATAAAGGATTCTCCAACCTTTTGTTTGGTTGTGCACAAGTCAGTTAGCATAACCTCACTTGATATGTTGAACGCAAAATGAGAGATGAATTTGTCGGGTAGTTCTTTCCAAGATATGATATTGCTAGGTAATTTAGAGTACCACTCCATTGCTTGAACCCCAAGGCTTCGAGGGAAGAGTCTCGTAAGGTATGTGTTGTTGTTAACCTCGATGCAAGACGTATAAAATTCCTGAATGTGATTGATTGGATTGCCTTTCCCTTTGTATTTCTCAAACTTGGGTACTTCAAAATTCTTGGGAAAAGGAGGCATATAAATGCTTGGATCGAACGGGTTAGGACACAGGTCTCATTCCGTCTAGAGTGTCTTTGTGTCCTTGAATTATAGATCATTTAGTTTCTTATGCAAGCATTGGATTTGTTGAATCATTTCATCATTCTGCGAAGGCTTCACTGCCTTTTTACATTTATCAGAACGATGTGTCCGCCTAGAAGCCATTGAACATCAACTATATTTTGAGGCCTGATCTGATTTTGATGATTCAGACAATATGTCATGGACCGATGCCACATGTTGTCTGGCATGTTGTTGGGGATCTTCCACATGTTGTTGATTTATGGGTGGAGGATTGTATTGCTGACCTTATGTCACATAGTACATTTGAGAAACTTGTTGTTGATATTGGGGTGCATATTGTTGTTGTTGAGTTTGCGCCCCATGTTGTTGTTGTTGTGACACATTTTGTTGTTGTGCAACATATGGTTGTCGCTGCTAAACATATGGTTGTTGAACATGTTGTTGTTGTTGAACATGTTGTTGTCTTTGTTGTTGAGCATACTGCTATTGTAAAGCATCTTGTTGTTGCTATATGTACTACTGTTGTAAATCATGTTGTTGTTGTTGCACATATTGCTATTCTAAAGCATGTTGTTGCTACTGTACATATTGTTGGGTATGTTGTTGTTGTTGCAGGTGCACTTGTTGCACCTTTGGACCTTGCACATGTTGTATAGCAGGATGAGATTCTTGATCCATCGGCATTGTTGGTTGTTGCATGTTATGATCTTGTTGAAATCAAAGTGGTCCAAGTATACCATCAAGATTTGCAGTCTTACATTTTGCTGGTGGTGCTTGAGACATCATGTTAACTTGGGCTGCAAATTGAGGTTGCACTGGTTGCACTACACCCATAAGTGGTTCTTGTTGAGCCGCTTGGGCTTGTTGCACTTGTTGTGTTGCATGTGATTTTTGAGTCACCTTAGGTGGAATTGGTGTAATATCCACAAGGCTCTTCTTCTTTTGATCTTGTTATTGATTTGGTATAGTTGTAGTAGTCGCATTAGGTACATCAAATGTGGGTACCCTTGGTGGTTCATTAAATGGTCCTTTGGACATTGTTGCATTTGAAGTGCTTCCTAGGAATGTTGTATGTGATACCAAAGGAGGACCACTTGGTTGTGTTTCTTCAAAAGGGGTAACATCTGGCATCCCCCAAGGAAATGTGAATGTCTCATTTGATCCTTTTGGCAAGCGATTCTTTAAATCAATCCTCCATGTTCTTTTAGGACCTTTTTTAGGGATTTGTGTAGCATTTGCCATTTCGGGAGGAGGGAGTGCTACCTCTTCAAACAAAGGATTATCCAATGGTATATGCTTTTCCCTTGGAGGAATATCGATAGTTAAATCATTTTTCTATCATTTTTGTGTTAGCTCCATAGCTTACTCATCGAAGGGTTGTTCTCACTTTTCTCTATCCCACACCACTAAGGCTTTGTTCTCTTCCAAAGTGGATGGTGGGGGAGTTTTATATTCCAAGAATAATTGAGGATTTGTCTTTTGAATCTCTTTGATATATCATCTTGGATCTTGAGTCATGAGGTTTGTTAATGTCTGCTGAATTTTCTTGTTCTTAACGGCCTCGTCAATTTCCTCTTTAGGTAAATCTTTGAAAGAAGCAAATGTTCCATGTGAGTCTCCAGAATCCGAAGAGGGACTTGAGGCATTGCCATGATCTTGATTATTTGGTGGTGGTGGAGGAGGTTGATAAGATCCAAAATCCATGTTTGGCATAGGTTGTTGTTGCAAATAATTAGGTTTGACTTGATTGATTTGAGAAGTTTGTTGGCATTCCTCCTCTGGTGTAGGGGGAACACTACCTTGGCTAGGTGGCATAGGTACAAAGATTGGTTCAAAGGCCAGGGGAGGTCTCCACTGAATAGTGCCAAAGTTTGGGGAAGCATTTGAAGGATATCCCATGTTGCATAGATCATTGCTTGAAGTAGGTTCTCGAGGAAATGTGACATGTCTTGGGTCATGAAATGTTTGATGCACTTCTTCCAATGGTTGCATGTTGATTAGGTTAGTTTGATTATGATATGCAACACCCTATCTTGGATCAAAAGGCAATTGTGATTCTGGTTGTGACGTAAACATAGGTAAATGAGGATCTTGGTGCCCTTTGGATGCTTGAGATCTTGTGAAAACTGGCATGATTACCATATGCAAATGCAAGGTTTTTTTGAAATTTTGGAAATTTTGGAAATGCAACTTTTGAAATGCAACTTTTGGAAATGCAAGGAACTTATGCAAATGCAATCTAAGGTTTATGCAACTGTGTTTTTGATTTTTTGGACTTTAACAATTAATCTTTTGAAAGGAGACAAACCTAAGAGCATAACCTCATGAAGTTGAATAAGAATCTTGCCTTGAAAAATAGGATTTTTGGAACAAGGGAAAAGTTTGATAAAAAGGCTTAGGTAAAATCCATCATGACAAAGGTGGAATAGGACCAATTGATAAGGGTAGGGGGTTTGAAATATTGGGACAAAAGGGGAACAAGTCAAGATCCTATTTTCAACACCATCAAGAAATGCTCTATGATTTGGATACTTTCTAGGATTGTTTGCAAAGTTTTTAAAGAGGATTTAGAAATGAGCTAAGTATGCAAGAGGGCTATGATTAGGACTTATGCAAAAGGGACTATAATGAGGATTGAAATGAGGTCTACAATGCAAGGGACTTTTTGAAATGCAAAATGCAAGGAGATTAGGTCATGCATATGCAATATGAAGGCTATCAAGCATGCCAATAGGTTCCAAGTGCAAAGTTCAAGGTTCTATATGTTTAATCAAAGACAAGGTTTGTTGTGACCATTTGATTGTTCTTAAAGATTGATTTGGAAAAAGTGTTCTTTAAGGAGAATGTTTTAAGATGTCATTTTTATTAAGGTTTGAACACTCACACAAGACACATCATTTAGAATGGCTATTGTAAAAATTAACAAACACACCACTTCCTAAGGATAGCAAGGACAGTATCTATTGAATCCCCACTTTAACTGAAGTTCAGCCATGCTTAGTAATAGAGGACAACCTAGAATCTTGGAGGCACGGGCTCCACCTTACATGTTCACTCACTTCTCAGGCACACCAAGCTTCAACTCCCAAGGGTCATCACTTCCCAAGGGATTGTTGTCTTGACTAATAGCCGCAAAAGTGTGGGGTGTCTTAGTTGGTCTCCGACCTTCTGCACCAACAAATAGAAGGTTTTTTGGCTACTATGACATGGTGTTTAGTAAGGGCATTTGTTCGGGTGGTTATACGTGCAACAGATTAGCTCCATTATGGAGGCCTCCCATCCTATAGAAGTTATGTTCTATAGGTTTTAATGCACCACAAGGGTACTAAGGGAGATCTACATAGTATAACACATTCAACACCTGTTCATTGTGAGATTAGTCACAATTACATCTTTTGTATCCTGGTTTGGATGGGCTTGGTTGTATCCTGTTACCGGTTGGGAATCCACTCTCACTAGCTCTACTAAAGCACTTGGGAGGTAGCCACTCTATAAGAATGATATGAGTTTCTCTTACACCCAAGATCCATGAAGGCGAGGGGAGAGGATACGCTCATATGATTCTTAGGGTTTTACAGTCTAGAAAACACATTAGACACATGAAAGCAAAAGGTTCTTTTCAAGCACCAAAATGAAGTATTTTCTAACTACAAAAAGCAAGCACAAGAGTTTGGGAAAACACAATGTCTTCTACAAATGTCCTTCATTGAAACCGTTAGTAGTTTTTAGGATTCAATCTTCATCCCATGATTGCCAACATGCTACACAAATCATCAGTAACACCAAAATCCAGTAGTCTAAGTACAGAAACAAGTATAGGAATGCAAAAATCCAAAAACTTGCTTTAAAAACATCAATTTTACCACCTACATAGGAACAGGATACACCTGCGTAGAACTAGGGTACCACCTACACAGGAATAGGCTACCACCTGTGCAGCTTGTGACCACCTATGCAATACCTGCAACCAAGTGCGCAACTACTGATCAAAGGCCTAAAAATGACTAAAAAATTGCAAAAACAAAGGTTTTCTTAACATGTAAGCATGCAATATCATCAGAAACACATATAGGGTTCATTATTTATGCCATTTAAGTTGATTTGAAAATATTGAAGTGAACTTGAAACCCTAACTAGATTGCATGTGCACCAAAGTGGTTTAGGAACACCTTAAGGGCAAAATCTGCATTTGATCCTAAACTAGTTTAGAGTTCATTTTAGGTACCCAAATCAGATATTAATGTTCATTTTAGGCCCCTTAACAAATTTAAAAACTTTATTTTGCATGAAATAGTCCATTTCCACCCCTAGTTAGGCTAGATTGCAAGTTTTCTTGAAATTTGAAAAAGCTTGATAGTATGAAACCCTAGGCTAGATGAGATCCATTTAAAAAACCCAAATACAAATGTGAATGTTCATTTTAGGCCTTGAAAATGAAAGTGTGAGGTTCATTAACCAAATTTAGGGTTCATTTGAATAGTATAGGGTTCATTTTAGCTTGTAAATAGAGAAAAGCAGAGGAGAAAGCCCAAAATGCAGAATAGCTTCCTAAACATGCAAGAAATGATCCTAAACCCTAAATGAGGATCCCATATGACCAACTATGCAGGTAAGAAGCCATCTGCACAGCTCTAGGCTCCAAGTGCGCAGGTCTAGGTGCCACTTGCGCAAGACTTAACCACCTGTGCAGAAATAGTGACCATTTGCGCAGGAACAGTGACCACCTACGCAGCTTCAGTAACCACCTGCGCAACTCTCTTCTAGAACCTAAAATAGACACAAAAACACAAAATTTTTTATTAGTTAAGCATGTTCACGTCGGGTTCACCAAATTTAAGACCAGAAAAGGGTCTAGAAAGCATATTTAGGTAACCACAAACCCTAAACAATATGCTACCCTAACTAATCTAACATTAAAACCATTTGAAACAAGAGTTGAAACATATGCAAAATAACACAAACAAACTCCCTTCAAATGTAGTTCTAATGCCCTTCTTTCTTCTCCATAATGAGATTAATGTTGCTCTTTGCACGCACACTTTGCACAAGAAGCCAAGTTTGCTAATGAGAGTACTAGAAGATTTATGATTCTTAAGGTTCTCAAAAATCTTGTGGTTAACCTTGAATGAGAGGAATGCATCCCATTTTATAGAAAAAGAGAGACAATTTGGTGAGATTGCACAAAATCAATAAATAAATACAGATTTTGGTTGGTAGGATGTTAGGAAGCACGATATGGGGGGGATCAAATGAGGAGATATTGAAAATATTTGTGAAGCACCTTAATAGGGATGAGAATCCTCAATTAAGGGATATGATATTTAGGTAGGATTAGGAATCATTAATCAATTTAATAATTCAATATTCTCA
>MU227000.1:824510-851752 GCA_018584345.1 Thuja plicata
GTCAAGGATGTTGATGTGCAGATAAGTATCTATTATCCTTGAATATTACATTTATCTACTCATTGTAGTCTCTCTCTCATCTATATTTCTATACGTACTATAAGAGCTATTTGCCTTGATCTTTTCTAGGGATGCTCTTGCAGGAAAAAGAAGATTGATATCAGATTCAGAGGGAGTCTGACACTTCAGAGGTAACTTTGGACAAGGAGCTCAGAAGATTGATATCAGATTCAGAGGGTTTGACAGTTCATCTTAAGATATCTTGGATAAAAGGATCAACAAATTAATATCTGCTCAATAAGTTCTTCTTTGTGAGAGAAGTTCGAAGTGAAATCTCTTGTTTCCACCCTCTGCGTTGAGGCATGATGGATGTCATGTGTGTGACTCCATGTTTTTTAATGGGCCTGCCCCTTGTGTACATCATGAGGAAGTGACGACTTCCAAATGATTATCACTTGTATTTGTTAGAGTTATTGGAAGGTGACGACCTTACAATAACTTGACCTTTTATTGTGATAGACATTGTGTGATGGTTGAAACAGATCACAATAGATGATTTCCTGCATGGTGGATTTAGTTCCTTAAACATACCATTGACCTTCTATTGTGATAGACATCATGTGATGGTTGAAATAAATCACAATAGATGATTTCCTGCATGGTGGATTCAGTTCCTTAAACAAACCATTGACCTTCTATTGTGATAAACATCGTGTGATGGCTGAAACAGATTACAATAGATGATTTCCTGCATGGTGGATTCAGTTCCTTAAACAAACCACTGACCCTCTATTGTGATAGACATTGTGTGATGGCTGAATCAGATCACAATAAATGATTTCGTGCATGGCAGATTCAGTTCCTTAAACAGACCATTGACCTTCTATTGTGATAGACATCGTGTGATGGCTGAAACAAATCACAATAGATGATACCTTACATTAATGATACATTACCTATAGAAATTTTTGAGTTATGGTGAATATCATGAGACTTGATATTCTTGGTTAGACCATATCTCTTGATATCACGATGAGGTGATATCTTCTCTCTGAAAAGTAATGGATCTTTTGTGAATTGCATTTTGACGGATTTTATCTTCTCTAGCTAAGAGGGAGTGTTGATGTTTTGTGTAGCTATGGTGAGGGTCATAGGTGTTGACACGGGAGACCACTACACATTCTGTTTGATCATCCTCCCTAGCTAAGAGGGAGTGTTAATGTTTGTAGCTTCAGTCGTATGATCATTTAGAATATATATAATATATGTTATATTATTATTAATCATATGAAATTTAATATTCAATATTAATCTATTATATTATTCTAAATTAATAATTGATTGATGAAACATTATAAGATTGATTCAATTATAATTAATGGGAAGAGACATGTCCTTTAAGGACATGCCTCTCTAAAGGCATATATACATAATCAATTGTCATTATATTAATCTCAATAATAATGAATAGCATGGGACATGTCTCTCCTAGCCTCATTCCCAATATAAATGAAAGAGAGATTGTTGCATTTGAAAAACACATACAACATAGAGTGCTATTACATTTGCAGCTATCCTAAAACTTAACAATGCTCATCATGACTAGGTTTCTTACAATAGGAACACATAGTTTTCTCCTTCTTGGGCTTATAACCTTTTGAAGAAGCTGCATCATTTGCTGCTCTTGGGGCAGCTAGTTTTTGTTCTTGTTTCTTTTCTTGCTTAGAAGGCCCTTTTTGATCTCTTGTGCCTTGATTTGCAGCCAAGGCATGAGATTTAGAAGGCTTAATTGTGCCCATATGAATCAAGGCACTTTTTGTTGCATAGAATGTAGAAACAAAAACTGAATAGTTGGGACCAAGTTTGGAAATGCTAAGAATCAATTGTGAATCTTTCTTGTCTATCCCACACACTTTTAATTGCAATCTTATAGCCTTTAGTTTTGTGAAGAAGTCCTGAATTGTATCAAAATTACATGGATTTAACCCTATTAGCTCATTCTCCAATTGGTGTCCTCTTTATTCATCTTGTTTACCAAACAACAACCCTTCTAATGTTGTCCATACATCATTTGGAGTTGTAGCACGTTCAATATGAAAAAGAAGATCAAGAGATATAGACATGCATAGAGTACCATAAGCTTCATCACATTTGTTAAACCACTTTGGCTTTTCTACAAGTAGTGATGGTTCAGTTTCAAGACCCATAGTTACTCTAAACAACCCCAACTTCTTAAGATAGATTGTCATTTTTGACTTCCACTCATAGCAGTTATAGGGTGTGAGTAATGGTACTATAGTTTGATCCATTTTAATGCAGAAAGTAAGATTGTTGTGTGGAAAAGAAGAGAGCAAAATCACACACAAAAAGAGCACACGAGACCACCCTCCCTTTTTACTAGATCAGAAATCACCCCCGCAGATATTAAAAGTTGGCACTTCATAGTTTAGTGCATTTACAATGCTGGATTTATTTTCCAGAGTTTTACAATGTCCAAGAAATGGGCCCAAATATTGAAGGTACAAATAAAATCTCAATATAAGAACATCAAACCAACACCAATGTATTGTTCTCGAAAAAATATCCACTTTCAAAAAAAGAATGACGTCGATCCAAGATCATATGTGAATGTTATAGTGATTTGAAGTTCAAAAAAGGAGGATTGCCCTTGAAATCTGTTGAGAAAACTAAATTTCTAGAAAAATCAGAGTTTTTGAGAAGAAAAAGATTACACCACTGCAAAGAGAATGAAATTCTACTCCTTTTCAAAAACAATTGCACTGAAAAATACTAACGTATGACTGAGAACGAGTCATTTGAAAATCAGGTGCAAAAATGAAAACTGCAATGGTGAGGGGTCTAGTTGAAGCATTCTGACGCGTTCTACTCACGATTTCTTGGCTGCATGAAAAAATAAATTGATACCCAGATAGTTTTTTGATGAGACGAAGAGAACCTAGAAAACGTTTTTCTTTATCATGGCCACAGTGTAAAAAAAGGCCTCCAACAAGGAAAAAATGGCATGCAAAACCTCCAATTTCAGATCTGCACAATCCTTATATGGAAACGGGGGTTTTTGAGCCTTCCAAGAATCCAAACACATTGGAACAACCATAAATGCTTCCAGAATGCTGCAATCACCCAAATCTAAGAAAAATATATATGCTAAATGATGCAGTCAAGCTCAGAGGATCCAAGAATGGACTGTCCAAGCTTGCAGCCAACAACAATAACACATAGCAGAAACAACACAACACAGAGATAAACAACTTCAACTTTATATTATTTCAGAATTCCAATTACAATCAACATGCCGGGCTATAAGGCCTTCCCGGTTATGGCCAAATACAAGATACAATTCAAGATCAAATATAGATCTTCTGCAAAACCTACAACTCTCGATCCAGACTCTCAGATGCAACACTTGATCTCTCCCAAATATGATCTCCTCTAACCCCCCCTCTCAAGCTAAGAACATAATACAACTTAAATACAAAAGGCAACCAATAGGTCGACCTATAAAGCAATCATTGGAGAAACCCCAGACCCAAATTTAGGTCCACACAACCCCCAATGATAGATCCACCATAATGCCGCTATCCAAATTAAATGCAAGAGTCGGCCAGCATGTTAGCCAATAGATCTAACAAATAAAACCCCGTCGGTGAAGGAGACCACCAAACAACAGACACCGAAACCCGTCGGTGAAACTACCAAGCATCAGACACCGAAACCCGTTGGTAAAGCTACCGAGCAACAGAGAACAAGCATGCCCGAGCGACAGACCCGAGCAACAGAGAATAAGCATCCCTGAGCGATAGACTCGAGCAACAGAGAATTCTTCGAGAAGCCTCCAAACAAACTAAGGAACAAAACAAACATCTTTTTGGTTGAGCAGGATTGCCAAGGATCCTAGGATGCTCCTGCATCACTAAACAAGCATTACTGGATCTTCATAAATCTTTGTTGGTTCTCCAGATCGTGAAAAATGCAAGAGAAAACACAACAAGATTTTACAAGATCTCTAAATAATCTAATCTTCCAAAACAAACTCTGATACCATGTTAGAATCTAAGAAAACATATATAAACCAGAATCTAATGAAAGAGTTAGATCAAACAATTTGAAATAAATGGACAAAATAACAATACTAGATGAACTTGATGTGGATGCTCAGAGGCATAATAGCACCAAGAGAAATCTCCAATATCCAATATCCTAGTATTTCCAATATGCAAAATACAAGCAAGGTAGCCTGTTTATATAGGCAAGAGCTGATAGGAAGCATGGACAAGGTTGAAACAAGTGCCTCAACTTGGAGGAAGTAGAGTCCTAATAGAACTCAACAATATCCTCTAGAAGAGTTAGAGTCCAAATTGGACTCAACCATATCATAGGAGGAGTTAGAGTCCAAGATGGACTCAACAATATCTACCTAAATAATAAATTAGTTCACGTAAGTAAACTTAAGTTGACTAAATGGAAAAGAGCCATTTAGTCCAACACTGTGTACATGGCCATTACATCTTAGGTAGACTAATACTAGCAGTCTACAACACAATTGGTCATGATCCACTCCCGTATAGAACTTGAAATCCAAGATTTTGAGCTGCCTTTACGCCTGTGGTGTAACATACCATCTATAACTACTCTAAAAAAAAAACGAAAAAGTAAAATTTCTCTTACAAGGAAAGGAAATATACTTTAACAGACATAACAGAAATAACTGCTATCCATTTCCTTTGAACATGAATAAGAATTTCATTAACTAACTAAAAAGGAATTTCCACTTTCACAAGAATCTGATTAACTAACTTATTCTGTTACTTAACATCAAAGGAAGTTCAAAAAGAAATGTAACATTTAACTTTCACATGAGAAAAGTCTAACAATACTTTATTCTTAAATTGATATGAAAAGTAAACAACTGAATTAACCACCAAAGTATAATTCATAGAACCTGTAACTTGATGGTTCAATCTCTGCTGTACTTCTTTTAGCTTCTGACCTCTATAAGGTGAAAGCGTAGCATCAAGGGTTTTTGCCATCCAACCTTTGATCTTACGATCATGACCTATTGGTCACCCACACAACTTCCACACAGAAGTGGCCTGTCCATTCCTAAGTGCATGTGAACATGGCTTCAATTTTTTTGCCATCCAAGACTTGTAGTACCCAGAACTGTCTTACCAGCCAACCTATAGACATCTTCACCTACCAAGGTGACCTTCCTAGCTAGACATTGTCCTACCGGTTCTAGTGACTGAAGGTTACTACCCGTAGCACAGTACCACCTTGCCCAAGGTTTTAAGGTACAAGCATATTTCTTCGTCCTGTCAATGTCACCACTAGACTCGTTAAGAGTCAAAAAAAACTTCTTTAATTTAGATTTCCACAACCCCATTGGACTCATCATCCTTAAGCAACCATGTTCCCATAATCTTGGCCATAACTCATTAACCCACCCTCTAGGTTGACCAAAATCTGTCTTGATGACTCAAGTGAGAAGTAATTAGGTTGGTAGTTTACTGTCCTGGGGATTACAGACCTTAAGGTTTCACCTGAATTAGTTAAGTCCTAAGGGCAGGAGTAGAAAGGGACTCATGGAACTTGATCAGACAGTACTGTTACAGATTATGACCAGATTCATCAAAACCAGATTGATATACAAGCAAGGCCACAAGAAGGGTACGACTGTCATGCCAGGGTTCTTTGGAAAATAAGGATCTTCTACTATGTATATTATTCTTTTACTCATGGCAGAATGATAGATTCACTTTATCAATTTCAGTCCATTGATGATAAGAAAAGAATATAGATGTGTTATCCATGCTCGAAAAACAGGGTAAAAGCTGTATAATATGGAACTGATACATTTTTATCTTCTCTGCTATTATATACATTGCACAGCAAGCTACAATTCTGTTTTGACTTGCTCGAAACAGTTCACACAAGAGAATCATGCTAAGTACTATAAAAGAGTAATGATTCGATCGGATAGATCAAGAACCGAGCTTTTTAAATTTAATGATTTGAGACAACAGCTTAATGCTTACAATGCATATCAGAACAGTTCAATGCATTGAATCCCAATAATTCCTAATGCATAAGATCGAATGATCTTTTCTTTTTCATGGTAATATTATGAATGCAACAGATGATGAAAACAACAAGTAAAAAGGGCAAAGATTCATGCCTGCGATAAAAAATCATTCACCAAGCTGGTTACAATGCAAATTCCAGAATGATACACACTTCCTTACCAGATATGAAAGACGAATGCTCAAAGCTAGCTAAGGTACTGAAAAACTCAGAGCTGAACTCACACAAAAACATATGCAGAACTTCACGCCAAGCCAAAAAGAATGCTCACAAAGAATTGAACTTGCAAGAAAAGGAGTGGCACGAAGGTATGAAGAGTAACTCTTTGCTACAAACATCGTCCAAAGGTTCACATATTCCTTCGGTTGATAAATGAAAACAATTATCATGATAGCATCAAGCAACACATGCTCTAGGAGCAACATTAGAATTATATATATATATATGCATTTATTTTATGTGTATTTGTATAACTAGACGTATACATGCTAGGAACTGAGTGCCAACTTTCACTGGCGTACTTAATTACTCAATCATCATGGATACATCCACATTGTTGTCTTAGAACATGACTATATGCATGGCTGTGTAGTTGGTATTTGTACATTTTAATGATCATTGGCATGCACATTTATATATATATATATATATATATATATATATATATATATATATATATATATATATATAATTAGATGTAAATGCGTATGAATATAGATATAGATATATGAATATCACAATGCATAGCTTGAAAGAAAATGAATGCAGAGATCACCTTGGTTGTTTCTTAAAATCGACAAGAAGGGTCCAATGCATTTAAATTAATTATAATGCCAAAATTCTTAATTAACATCAAAGAGAAAGGCAACCATCTAGACATATCTAAGGCAACACCCTGCCCAAACCGGACAACTGGTTAAACAATTATGGTTCCTGCTCGGATGGTATTATCGACCATCGTGTGTCCACATCCCCTTACTCTGATGATACTCTTCCCCTACTCGTAAGATGGATCTTATCCTGCATCCACTGACAAGGAAGGATTAGTTACCATCATCATTGCAAAATTATAACAACAAATCATTTATAGAATTATAATTTACATTTATCATCCATAATGAAATCCATCATAATTCTTTCCTAATATTCCACATACGTGAATTTAAATCATCATAATCATAATTTATTAATTCAAATAAAAGAAAATCACTTAACCATCTAACATCACACTTCACATGAAATGGTTATTACAATTATTTTAAAAAGTTCACAAGGAAAGGATGTAATGTGTGGAATCTAGGTCAAATGCTGCATAAGGCAAACGAGCTAGATCTCCATCTAAAACCTCACAATACCTGCTAACTTTTGGTCAGATTATGCTCTGGAGTGCTTTATTAGCTCAAAGAGTTCGAGAGCATCCTTGCAGAAACCATTTTTTGTATAGCCTGCAATCGTAGCATTCCATGAGATTACATTTTGTAAGGCATATTATCAATCAGTTTGTGTGGTTTGCGTATACATGCACATTTTGCATACATGATACATGTCTACCAAGGCACCTGCTGCTACTACATTCGACAAGAATCTACTTTCTATTATGCTTTAGTGGATGTCTATGCCCTGTTTCGAAGCTTTTAATTTTACCATGCACAGGAAGTCTGCTGAGTTCATCTTTAAACCAGCCAACTACATTTGTTTGAAAGTTTCTAAAACTTTACAACAAATGCATTTTATGCATATCCTCTGAGCATTGCCTTCCATTCGACCATGTTTCTTTGAGGCACTTTGTCAATTAGCTTGTAATGTCCCCTGTTGGGACCCTAGATGATTTATCCTAAAAATCTCAACTAGGGTTTGGATTGTAATGTTCCTTGATAGGAACAATCATTATCTCATTAGATTTAAGTTATCTTTAATGCTCATGTCTGATCTTTTTACTATTCCAGCTCAAGACGGAAGGAGTAGGTGTTATCCAAGGTGCCTAGATACCAACTGCAATGGGCTCCCTCAAAGTTTACAGGTCCAAGCCCAAACTATTGGGACACTGACCCCCACCCTGTTTTGGGACAGATAGCCATTGCTTGTATTTATACAAGCCCCTCCTTGGTAACATTACATCTTCTCTCTTAGATTAGAATAGTAATAGGACTGAGTGTATAAATATATATGAATTTATGATTCTTATATCATCCTTATTAACATATAATAGCCTATATAATCTCTGATTCCTTATATATATATGTGTGTGTGTGTGTGTGTGTGTGTATGTATTCACATCTGAAATATAATATATATATGTATATTACATATGTATACATTTTATATATTATAAATGTTTCTGATTAGTTAACATATGCCTCAATATATATAGAGACTATTTCTGATTATCATTATTGCATATATAAATATTGTATATACTCGTCCATATATATTTCTGATTCATTATATATATATATATATACACACATATACATATACATATGTACTGGCCATTTACCCCTAATAGAATTCAGATATAATATCCTGTAGATGTAGATCAGTATTGATTCATAGATAAGTTACAACATGCTAATTTGCTGTCACATGATGTTTGCCAGCAATAAATATAATTTATTTACTTTCTGCTCTCTTCCTTACGATGAACACCAAATATATTCTGTAACCTCCCTTTGAACCACAGATATATCTCCTCTTTATATAGTATACATTCCTTATTCTTTTTTATGACTAAATCGATGCCTTTCTTGAGAGATTGTGAACTCCATCTTATATTTTGTAAATTGATCAGACATCTCCAAGAGACACATCCGTTGTCTCTTCCTAACAAGTGATTTCTTTCCAATAAACACGGATTAGTCTACGCTGTCATCCATTAATAGGGGTCGTTGTTAACTACTATGCTTTATGTTAATATTGATTTGGCCTTTTCAAGACTAATCGCTAGTATATATCAATATCTCAACTCATTCATCAGGGGTAACTAATCCATCGGATAGTAATCACACAATCCCATAATTAATCGGTTAGTTGTCTAAAGCTTTACGTATTGTCTCTGTTTGACTATTAATTATTCCTTTAGTCAGCGATAACACTAATCTCCTTTGAGTAGCGATAATCACATGAGTCGATTATTCTTGCTTTATATTTTAATTCCTATATTATCATTTGATGGTATATAATTACAACTCATTCGGAGACACATTTATGATTTTGAATTAAAAATATATTTATATTAATTATGGCTCGTGACATAGCTTACAAGTCTTGTCTATGTTTCTACACTTTGCATGCATTTGTAATGGAAATAAACTGAAACCAATCTACCCGTGACTACTGCTCCAATCTGTTAGCAATAAAATTATAAATGGTAAAGCAAAATAAAAATATTGGCTTTAGACCTACTAGACTCGTGAGCTTGAGCCAAGATTTTTGCAGCCTTTTTAAATGTATCAATATGAGTTAAATTTTGTTTTCAGGCCTAGCAAGTTGTTTTTCCTAGCATGAGGCAACTTTCCAGGCGAACACTTGTTCCGTGGCTCCAATCTTGGTTCAGGCTGAGAGGAAATTCGCAGAGGTTGTGGAATTTGGCATTACACCTGCCAAATGCATTTCCTTTCCAGCTTATAAATCCTTTTCAATGGATCCATTGTGCTTAGCTTCTTTAAGTAGTTATAATAACTGCTTATTGTTTTGGAAAATCACCAGCTTTGTTTCAAGTAACTTTCAGGTTGCGAGTTGTCTCTTTTTTTAACCTTTAAATTCAAAACCTTTAAACTCATAACTTATAATTTCAAACCAAGTTTCGAGTTGTGAGTTGTCTTAACAATTTTAGAACTTGCAAGGGGTTTTTTAACCTTGTGAAAGCTTCAACCCCCCAAAACAAGACCTTGAATTTTATTTAAACTTGATGATAACAGTAATTTGTGCAGATCAATGCGAAAAATGATAAATTTAATAACTTTTGATTGGAAGCATATTTTCCCGTAAAACTTGGCTACAACATAGGTAATTACGTAAACTGTCATTGTGCTTCAGCTTCTATAAAGCTCCTGATTTAATCATTTCCACAACCTGCCTGATAAAAACTGAATTTTGAATATCTCTCAAACAAAAAGGAGTTTCGACTTGGCAACTTGCGACATTGTTGATAATGAAGCTATGAAACTCCCCATTAAACCATTTTTATTCTGGATTTAGTAAAACTCTCAATTTAATTGTTTCTGCGAGGCGCAAATTGTGTGTTGAAAACTTGAAAATTTAATATATCTCAAAAAGTGCGGAATTTTGGCTTAAAGCTGGCTCCATTGTGTCATATGAACCCAGAAACATCCTTATAAAATGATTTCAGTCTAGCCCTTATAAACTTCAAATTGAATTGTTTTTATGATTTTGCCACACTGCATGACTGCTCCTAGGAATTTGGCTGAAATGAAGGATGGTTCTTCTTCAAACTGGTTTACCTTTCGACATGAATCCAATCGATTATAAAATCTCAAAGATGGATGAAAACAATAACTAGCATAGAAAACATGTGACACTATCTTTTTGCAACTAGAATCAAGTCGACAGAGGTGTTTGTTGCATGACAATGCTTGTCAATTTGACACAAAAAGGCTAACAATCACGAAAACATACGGTTTCAGATTTTCTGTATATATTCAGACTGATTTCTTTTAGTTCCTGATCTGAATTGTAGTTAGTGGGAAAAACATAATAGGTCTGGCTTCTGTTTATATCCAGTGTTCAAACTGATATTTTTGGTAAGTTTTATATTTGAAGCGTAGTTTATGGCAAAAGCTTTATACAGTTTCTATTTGTAATATGTACTCTGCCAGGAATTAGGAACTTCAGGTTTAAGCCATCATAATTAATTAACCAGTAATATTAATAGTATGATGTAAACAAATCTGCAAAAATAATCGCAGAAGAAGAATTGACATAGTACACAATACATTAATTTGGGGAAAACCTTTTGGTTAAAAACCCCACAAAGTGTCATTCAATGGTCAAAAAACTTCCATTAAGTCTGTACAAATTACAGATACAAGAAACCTATCAAATACAATTGTCTTTTTCTCCTTTCCACAAAGTTCCTTACAAATACCTCTTGAAGTTATGCCAATCCATGAATGCGATAGTCATTCCATTAACAAAGAAATATGCCAATGGATATTATATTTTTTCCTATATAGGGCTCCTTTAAATATGGGAGTGGCTGCAATTCATCCACACATAGGTATGGTTAGAAATGTTCACGAAATGGTGTGTGATTTTTAATTAATAAAATAATATTTAATTAATGAATTACTATTAGTTAATAATCATTTCCCCTATAATATGGCCAACCCAAGTTTATTTTATAAGGCTAAACTTTATGGCAAATAGAGCCAATTTAAATGTTCATTCAGTACCACTAATGTTTATTAATTCTAACATATTCAAACTGATTTTTCTAAGTTAGTTTCTGCTCTGAAGTTTGGTTGATAAGAAGAAAATTGTAGGTGCAGTTTCTGAGTATTTTCGAACTATGCTATAGGTTAGCTTTAGCTGTGATGTTTAGTTATAGCAGAAACATGATAGGTTTAGCTTCTGTTTAACTTATATTCAAATTGATCTTTTAATTTTATTTTTGATCTAAAGTTTGGTTTATGAGAAAACCCTTACAGGTTTAACTTGTTTTTATATATAAACTGCCTTCATTGGCTAGTTAATGGTATGGAATTTGCTTTATTATAAAAACATTGGAAGATTGTGAGGAAATGCTGTGGGCTTAGTTTATATATATTCGAATTGACTTTTCCTACCAGTTTCTGATGTGAAGTAAAAATAATGAGAAAAAATTCTTAAGTCCATTAAAATTTATGTGCATTGTTTGCAGAGGTAGAGGACAACAAGATGAAGCCTGTAAGCACTGTGGACCTGTTTGGGCAGAGCCTGTTGAAGGTTGTGAGTAACGTATGCTTTGTCTTTTTTGTGGTAGCTGTATTGGTATTCACAGGGATTGCTGTAACTTATAAACCTCCAGATCCTTGGCTTGAATCACAAAAGGCTATGGCCAAGCTTTTTTCTTCTGTGGGGAATGCCACATTCAAACAGGACGACTCCATTGTCCGCACTGGTGAAGATATTGCTCTTTCACCATCTCCAGCCATGAAAGAGGAAAATGCTGTTACACTGAAAACAGTCCAAGTAGAAGAAGCAAATATTACTAGTCAGCCACCCATATCAGAATGTGATCCAGACCAGGCTATAAACTGCGCAGATCCTAGAATTTTAGTTCTAATTAAGAAGTTCAATTTGAAGATCTTCCGAACTATTTACATTTTTGAATACAAAATGCCTGTACAAGGGTCTAAATCAAATGAGTGTGATGTAGCTTGGAGGTTCAGATCCCAGAAGGAAAAATCATGGAGAAAATATAGGGATTTCAGAAGATTTAGTATAGGTTTTGATCTGAATTGTGATTACAAGGTAACAGGTGCTGGCCGGTGGCACTCAGGAATAAATGCTCGGCCACCAAAGGTAAGAAAGGATCCTCGAGTCGTAAATAAGACATCTCCACAAGCTAATACTGGCAACATTACTGATCCCTCTGTGCAATCTGTTCTGGTTACGGATGAAGTCATAGATGATGCAGTACCTCTACCCACATCTGAGTCTAGTTTCAGGAAGGGAAAATACTTATACTATTCCCGTGGAGGAGACTACTGCAAGGAGATGAATCAATACCTGTGGAGTTTACTCTGTGCACTTGGAGAGGCTCAATATCTTAACAGAACATTTGTTATGGATCTTAGTATGTGCCTCTCTTCAAAGTACACTTCCAGCGGCAAGGATGAGGAGGGAAAGGACTTTAGATATTACTTTGATTTTGAGCATTTGAAGGAGAGCACATCTGTTGTTGAGGAGGAGCAGTTTCTCAAAGAATGGAAACAATGGGACAGAGAACACAAGAAGGATCGAATTCCGGTCAGAAATTTGGATGACTACAAGATCAGCCCAAGGCAATTGAAGAAAGACAAAAGTGTGATAATTTGGAGGCAATTTGATGCACCAGAACCAGACAATTATTGGTATCGGGTATGTGAAGGACGAGCAGAGAAGTATGTCCAGAGACCTTGGCACCTGATATGGAAATCAAAAAGGTTGATGAACATTGTATCAGCTATCAGTGGAAGTCTTGATTGGGATTTTGATGCAGTTCATGTTGTCAGAGGTGAGAAAGCTCAGAAGAAAGAACTTTGGCCCAATCTAGATCAGGATACATCCCCTGAATCAATTTTGGGCAAGCTCACTAATCTTATCCATGAGCAGAGGAAATTGTATATTGCTACCAATGAGCCAGATTACCACTACTTTGACAAGCTAAGATCCAATTACAAGGTTTCCCTCTTGGATGATTATAAAGACTTGTGGAAAAAAGACAGTGAATGGTATAATGAGACTACTCTTTTAAACAAAGGCCAATCTGTTGAATTCGATGGTTACATGAGAGTGGCAATAGACACTGAAGTCTTCTATAGGGCAAAGACTCGTGTGGAGACATTTTATAACTTGACAAAGGATTGTAAGGATGGAATCAATACATGCTAAACTTTATGTCTAGTAAGACAGAGAAAGTGTTAAGCGAAGGATGCAGCACGTAGTTGTGAATAATTTCTTATATCTGTGGAGTTGGTATCCAGATTGTTTTGCAGAGTCGGGGAATTCTATTCTTCTTCCCTTGGATATCTGTTCAGTTTCAAAATGTACCAAAATCTCATTTTTTTTACAGTTGGCATATTTGTTGCCAAGCTCATTTTTAGAGCTTTCCTTAATTATTTTTGATGTATTACATTACTGCAGAGGAATATTTTTTGCACAATTGGAATCGTTTCCTGGCTTTATCTATAGTTTGAAATTTGATTCCTGTGATTTTAGTGAGCTCCAGGTTCTCATTAGTGCAATTTCACATTTTTAAATCACGTGTTGCTGTAGATAAATATCGAATCAGAAAACTGATGAATCCTCACCTGATTTTACTGCTCTCTGTTAGTTTCATTGGTTAGTGTAATTGATTTGCTTGACAGAGAAAAGACTGCAATAGAAGTATTTCCACTGAATGTTGGTAAAAATACACAATCCTAAAGCTGTCTCTCACCAAATAAGTGAATTTCCAACCTTGGATCTTATATGTCTGCCCTTCTTGGTAGGCTTATTTGATAGCTAAATGGTTGTACATTCCTTTTGTTACATATAGGCAGGTCAACATTGTGACTAATTGCCTCTGCAAATGAAGGATCAAATGACTGGTATTTTAACTTGCGGTCCAATGGGTTGAAGAAGATAATAGAACAAGTTATGTCCAAGACTTCTAATTTTTTAGTCAACAAGTTATACATCTTATAATTTTTGTTACAAATAACCAATCTAGGATAGTTATACAATAATAAGACCAATATTGAATTTGATTGAACTGTAAATTATGCATTTCTATGCAAAACATTCTTCGTACCATCCTTGAATATACAAATTTAGTATGCTGCAGGTAATAGTTTATGAACTGGTGTTTTGGACAGGCCCCACACTTAAAACATTGGTTGGATCGCATTATGAGAAATACAAATTGGAAGGTACGTACAGGCATTAATATTTAACTCAGCTATCAAATGATGGGGCATAAAATATGTTCACCGCAATAGTAAACATTTGTCTGGTGGGTTATGTTGATTTCCTGTACTCGGTTGTTTCCTTGTGAAGCTGTATGCAAGAAGATTATGTTAGGAATATGCTGATGGCTTGTACATCGAGTGCTGTTTTTGGAAGAATTTGGAAAACACTGTTAGTAATTGGAGCTGCAAATGTACACGGCTATGGCATAAAAGTAGGGTTCATTTTGCTTGTCAAAATTTTCTATAATTGAAACTTGTGACAATTGCCTATTTAATATTTGATTTTGGAATTTAAACATGTTTTCTTTTTTATTTCACTTTTTAATAAATTATTTATCTGCTTTCACCATTTACCATGCTCATTTATCACTGGTACAAGAAACTTTTTACTTAATTTTATCCTGAAAGTTAACTGAATTCATTCTTTTTATTGTGATATTGCTATCAGGATTCAACTGTATAGTTTTTGAGTCAAACTCATTGACTTGTGTTTCATGAGTAGTGGTTCACAAGAACTCATCTCTCATGAGAATGGATGTAATGTTAAAATAATCAACACTAGATCGACAAAAACAAACAACAATAGAAAATAGAGATTCAGAAAGCCAACACAAATTTATAATGGTTTGCCATAAAGGCTACATCCACTCTCAAGCAGGGCAATACATTATTCATTAACTGTTTTCAATACAACTTTCAGATACATCAAATGCAATAACAGCATGCTCTTTATAGGCAAACATAATAGCATTATCCGGAATGTGAAGAGCCAAGAGTTATTGGAGGCAAATTAAGTGACCATTCGGTTTCACATTCAACAATCTCCCATTTGAAACCCAACCATAACACTATGAACAACAATATCCCCTGCTTCCATGCTTAATTTCAAATCAACCTCGGACTTTAAATATGCAAGACTTTAAACTCTCAAAATTTTGTTTGATAACACTCCGAAAAGTCTTCTCCAAGCTATATCAGATTCATTAAAACTTACAAGCTGTGCAACTTCCTTTTCAGCATTAGTAGATTCTTCCTCTTTCTTCTTTTTATCTTCAACATCTACTACTCTATCGACAATGTCATAGCGCTGCTTGTAGAAATATTCATAAAGCTTTTAATACTTGGCTTCCAACACAGCTTTGTCCTCACTGTTCATGTTCTGCCAATCAGGAGAGTTATCCATGTCTCTCAAATTCTCAACAATTCCCACAGTTTGCTCTGTTTCTTCACCATTTTCTGAACTGGGTGCAGTCAACTTGACCTTCTCTCGTCCAAAGTACTCATTTGGGTTTGGGTATGGGCAAATTTTACCAGATTTTTGACAGGAAATCTGCCCGGTTTGCTCGCAACGATTCTCATTTTCGTTAAGGTTTTTTGTTGCTGTTGGTGTGGTGATTTCTGAGAAAAACAATTGCTCCAGCTGCAATTCCAACGGCAACAACTCCCCAACTGCAACAATTGCAGAAATTCCACCAATTCACCGCCAACTTTGACAGCAGTCTTCTTAGATTTAGCTGCTCCATCTTCCACTTTGGTCTACATAATTCCGCTTCTGGCCAAACCCACGTCTATGCCCTTCACAACTAGCTCTGCTAATGCCTTGCACTTGTCCCATAACTGGGCCAATCCAGCTATGCCAAATACAATTTGGTTTAAGCTTAGGTTCCTGGCCTTAAATGTGCATTCAACATGGTCAAGCTCAGAAATGTAAACAAGCAGCCTATCATGGCTGCCATACAACTCTGCATACCATTCTAATTAAGCATCGTCCATATTACCAATTTTTCCGGTTACCTTGGATTTAAGTGCACCTAAGACCTCAGGCGCAGCAGTTTCAAACAGCAGCAAGAAATCTATAGGAGATTTATGGATCCTCTCCACGCTGGGCAGATCATTGACATGTCTTCTAGTTGTAATGTAGCACCAGGCCTTGTTTACATGCTCTAGCTCACTCTCCTCCAAAGGCTTCAAGGGTGTTGAAATTGTGGCATACTTCATTTCTTCACCTCCTTTAACCAAATCTTGACCCAAATCCAATATACTTTGTTCTCCTTAATTGTTGTCAAATGCCAAACTCAAAACAAAGGGTAGAATTTAAAATGAAACACATCCATTCATCCCACTTACCCCATAATCCGAATCACTCTGCAGGTCACTTGTTTCACTCACTGCAACATTCCAACATGCTAAGGAAATCATCAATACTTGAATCAGCATCTAATTGTTCCAAAAACCTTTCACTCAATGACAGTTGGCGTAGAATGAACAACTCCCACTTCAACTTGACCCTTTGCCACATACAGTGTGATAAATTGTTGCCTTGAGCAATTACCATGACTCCTTTTTTAAACTTTCCATCCATTGGATTCAAAACTAATCTCACATCCTTGAGAACCCAATTGACCAGCAGAGATAAAACTTTGTTTGAGCTAGGGAACATATCTAACATCCCACAACAACCATTTCCATTGTTTAGTTTTTATGAAATATCGTCATTGCCAAATAATTCATAAGAGCTATTGTTACCAAGAAAAACCTTATTGAAATCACAGCTTTGTAGATTTTTGAAATACTCCTTGCACGGAACACGGAACATGAAACAACACTCCCGAATCAAGTACCCAAATATTGGTTGGAATTTTTTTGAAGATTAAAATAAGAATGTTATCTTCTTGGCTTGCTACATTGGCTTCATTTTCTTTTGGCTGATTAATAGTTTTCTTATAATTCCAACAATTCTTTTTGATGTGGCCTTGCTTGCCACAATGCCAACAACCACCATCTCTTCCTTTAGATTTTGACCTTGTGTTTTTTCACGATCTCTTGGACTCTTCCCTCTTTCTTTCGATTTGCCTATGTCATCTACAATCAAAGCATTACCTCTTGTTGGAGTCTCACCTTTGCTCTTTCTTTGCATTTCCTCACTTAGGATTACACCAACAATGTCATCAAATTTTAATGAATTTGTACAAAAAATAGAGTTACTAACTGCCTTAACCATGTTATTCCGGCTTTCAAGCAAAGAGTACAAGATTAATAAAGTCTGAACTTCTTTATCAAAACCAATTTTAACCGAAGTTAATTGACTGGTAACTGTATTAAAATTATTTAAATGTTTTGCTACAGAACTTACTTCAACTATTTTCGTATTAAACAATTGTTTTCTAAGAAATACCTTATTTGATGTTGAAGGTTTTTCATACAACTTATCCAAAATACCTATCAACTCAACAACTATTGTTGCTTTGGATATGTAAAATGCCACAGATGGAGATCAACACAACTGGATCGCTCCTAGTGTATTTCTATCCGGAATATCCCATTCTTCATCTGACATGGTTGTGGGTTTCTTTGCTTTACGTCGCGAAATTTTTTTCTGCTATAAAAATTCCTCCATCTACATTTTCCACAATGGATAATTATGGCCAGTAAAGCTTTCAACTTTTCCTTCATCAAGAGTTTCACTGATTATATTTTGAAACAAGCGTATGGGAGGTTGCGGCGAATGTCTGGGCTAGGGTTGTTATGCCCTAGCCTTTGTCTTATGTCTGGAGATTTCTGTGCTGCGAATAGTGTAGGGAGTATTTGGTGCGTGGGTTGTGTGTTGGGTGCTATTTCTTGGGGTTTCCTGTTGGTGTTTTTTCTCCTCTTCAGATGGCGGAGGTGGGGTTTCTACTTCTTTGGTGGTTGCTGGTGCAGGGCCACCATAGTTCTTTAGGTTTGCATGCAACGAAGTCTGATTCCTCTTATGTGGGGGCAAGCTCCAAATTAACTGAAGTGAATGGTTGTCTTCTGAGAACTCAGGATCGTCTTGTCCTTGTCATTTCTCCTGAATTAGTCATGGAGGATGTGGCTTATTGGAATAAACATGCACTCATCTATAAATTTCTCGGGATTCACATTTCTTTGTTAGCTTTGGAAGCTTGGATTCATCGATCATGACATGTGGAGGGAAATATGGACATTATGCTTGCGACAAACAACTATTTTATGGTTGTATTCTCCTGCATATCTGAGCGTGACTAGGGTTTTGAGGGATGACCTTATTTTTGTAATCATGTGGGCTTGTTTGTTAAACCTTGGCATGAGGGTTTTAATTTTGCAAAGGAGTTACCCTCGAGGGTTCTTGTTTGGTGTTCACTTGCTGCGGCTCCCTTCAGAGTTTTGGAGGGAAGGTATTCTGCGTTAGATTGCAGCTTTGCTTGGGAAGCCTGCAACAATTGCTCAACAAACCCTTGATAAAAAGGTAATTTCCTTTGCTCGAATCTAAGTTGAAATTGATTTAAATAATCCGCTGTCGGATTCTATGGAAATATGTTTAGGTTCTACTAAGTGGGTGCATCAATTGGATTATGAGTCTACCTTACCGTTGTTGGCTATGTCATGAGTATGACCATCTTCAACGTCAGTGTCCTCGAGTTAATAAGGGGAGTGTCCTCGAGTTAATAAGGGGAGTGGTGGCTCTGTTAGTGGTCCTGGTGGTTCTTCCTCCTCTGCTCCAAAGGTGGATAAAGAGAACAAAGGAAAAGCTACAATGCAAGCAGATGGTCCTGATAAGGCTGGTTTCATACTTGTTAGATCTCGGGCCAAGGGTCGAGGACAAAAGAGGCCCTACAGGGATAAGCAGGTTGATGAGGGTTTAAACAGGTTTGAGGTGTTGGATACTATGATCCTCGAGGAAGGGATTCCTATTAATGTCTCTTCTAGTGTGACCAATATGGATGTGGGGTTTATGCGACAGGAGGCTTCTGTCTGGAGTCAGAGTTTTGGGTAGTAGGAGGGCATGCCCCCTACGACTCCTGCCTTAGGGACCCCAAAGGAATGTCTTAGTACTTTTTCTTGCGGAATCTGTATAAGCATCAATGCTTGACTCTATGACTCCCAACTTCTGATTCATGCAAGTAAAAATACTAATTAATGAGGATTTGATCCTCCTACTTCGAGCTCCACAGACTCAGGCAGGTGTACCTCTTGACTTATTGCTTTCCAACAAATCAGACAATAGATTTAGGGTTCTCACAATGATTTACTAATATCTTTTGCTGCAATTGATGCAAAGCTTAGAAAGCCAATCCATGATTTTGACAAGAGTAAATAACATTGCAAAAAAATGGCCAATGTGATAAGGATATTCATCCTTCTCTTCGAGTTTAAAACTCAGGCAAGCTAACCTAAAGGATTTAGTTCTTTAATGAATCACCAACAATGTCTGTACTATTCAATATAGCTCCTAAACATCCATGCTCTTAAACAGGAAATGAATAGATATTCAGATTTTAATTGATTGATGATGAAAACTGCTAGCCCAGCAAAGACCAGTGCTTTCTCTATTGGGCAACATAGTCAAATAAACATACATCCATAGAAAACCCTCTAACTCCAAACACACAAAAACCAAGTGAAGTGCCTTACAAATCACTCTTTTCACTTCAACACCTGGACATCAAATTCATGTGCAAACCTTGAACTCTCAGAATTTGTCTCTAAGATTTACTCCCTCCTTGAAAGAAACTTAAAAACACAACTCACAGCTATCTTATAACCAGTGCATTAAAATGCCTTACAGATTAACACACAAGATTTCAAGAGAAGATGATGACATTAATTTGTCAATAGTATGCAAACAACACTTCCAATAAGCAAACACCGAAAGACAGAACAGAGAGCAAACCAAAAATTAGATATAAAGAAGATCACTGAAATGACTAAGTACAAAGAGAACCGATGACACAACTTTGTGTGTACACCGAGATTGCAAAGTAGAAAGATATAGAGGAACCCGATGTGCAAGATAAAGTGCAAACCGACGAGACAGTTAAAGTGCAACCGACAGAACAAAACTAAAAGACAGTCAAGCATAACCGACCATCAAGAACCGAGAATCAGTTGCAGCCCACAAAAAGTGGACTTGACTTCCACGTCAGATAAAACAAGCTTATTCTATTTATAGGACATTGATTTGTTTTTAAATCCATTTATATAGGGACAAGAAACATGAATGTAAGTGCTTTAATTAGTCTAACCGATTTAAAACACATAGACTAGGAGATCTAGGTACAAGTTGTAAACCTGATCTTATAGTTAACATTGTTTTTCTCGAAACTTGATGATGTCAATCCATCTTATAAATAGATGATGCAATCATTCATTAAAGAGGATGTGAAGAGAGAGGAGAACATGAATGAAGCCAACGTGCACATCTATGGATCAGATTGAAAGTTTCAAGAACCAGAACAACAAAAGGTGAATTTGGTTAGCAAGAACCAAGAACAGAGGCTACCGAGAATCATAGGTATTACTCAATCATATTAGGTGATAATTTTTTCATGTAAACTAAATTGGATCTGTATCAACAATAGGAGATTGCATTTATCAGGTCAATTGTTAATTTGCTATCATTCTAACAAGTGGAGCAAAGTGTAAAAATCCTTTCAAGGAAGGTGGATTTAATAGTCCAACTACAAATCTCTTAACCGAGTGCACACTTAACAGTGTTGCTAAGGCTCCTAACAGAGTAGACTTTAACAGGTCTCCACTGATACTCTTAATAGAGTAGATCATCAGAAGTGATCAAATTGTAAGTCTTAACCGTCCCCTTCCAATCTGCTGATAGTGAAGATTTTGTGTGTGCCATCCCCACCGCAATTTTTACTTCCTAACAAGAGTTTTCTGCGATATCATATCTTGTGTTATGTGTCAATTACTTTCATGAATGTTTCTATGAATGTTCACATGTATGTTAATGTTATGAATTGATATAACTCACATCAAGATAGTATAGATCAAATTGAATGGATATACAATTGATTACACAAGGGTTAATTGATTAAAGGATACAAAAGTTTTAGAGGTACTGATTCACCCCTCCCCTCTGAGTACACACTTCCCATTAATTCCAACACAAGACACAAAGACATCAACAAGTATTGAATAAGGATTCCATTGTTCTTCACTAAATTGCTATCTGCTTCTGCATATTTACAAGACAAAGAACTCAGAGAGACAAGACTCCAAAATCAGGAAACTGCCCAACAGTATTAAATTTCAACATCCTTGTACAATAGAGAAGAAAAAATCCAAAGTTAACCCTAACTGTCACTTGCCTGTTTCGAAACAAATATCTTCTCCTCCAAGGAAAATCTGATCTTCTCCTGCAACTAACACTTTCTTTCCATCATCATCTTCAACAAATCTGATTCCACTTGCCTTCTTCAGAATCTGATTTCACTCTGAAAATATCTTCCATGAATTTATATCTTCCAATCTTTGAAATATAAATATTTCATAAAACTATAGAAAAAGACTATGCTTTAATGTTTGAATCTTGCACATTATTTTATATTTTTGCAATTTATATGCTTTTCCATGCACTTTTGCTTTAATTTGCCTTCTAATATTTATGCAGACTATAGTCCCTTTAAATCTTTTACCTTTTAAATCTGCACATTTTCTCTGCCTTGTTTTATCTCCTTTTATACATATACTTGCACAAAACTCACAAGAATTTGACACTTGTCAAGTGATGATTCACTACCCTTTAACTAGGTCTGAGAACTCTTCCTTAACCATGGTTTATCCAGAGATCAAGAGATAACTTGGTCTCTAAGTCTGTGAATGTTTTCCTTAACCCATGAGTTTATCTAGAGACTTGGAGATAGGCCTTTGTCTCTAGATCTCTAAATAAACTTAACCTTAACCCTGCCTTGACCACGGGTTCATCTAGAGATCACACAATTGCTTAGTCTCTGAGTCTCTGGACCTTTTCCTTAACCATGGGTTTGTTCTAAGATTGCACGCGAGGCCTTGATCTTGATCTCAATCGGACGGCTGGGGCTTAATCTCAGAATGTTTGGCACTTAACTGTTTGCATCTAGTGACCTGACGCACGGTTAACTAACTGCCAGTCGTGTGATCTCAGAAGGTTTGGCCTCTAACCGCTAGCATTAGTGACCTCGCGTAGCGGTTAACTGACTGCCAGTCGCATGATCTCCGAAGGTTTGGCTTGACCGCTGTTTTATTGCATGACTTCGCGACCACTCGCCACGTGTCTGCCACGTCACCCTCCATCTGGCCTCTTGCGCTACCGCGTGATCTGACTGGGCACACTGCTGACGTCAGTGCGTGATCGCGCCCTGAACACCACTTGTCAACTCCATCCTTGTCACCATCTGTGCACCACTTGTCTGCCAACTCACTGCCAAAATTTGATATCGACCAACTGTGCATGCTTCCCAAGGCACTACGTGCACGCGCGTGGAGAGCTTCCTGCTCATCTTCACATTATACTTTGCTTACATTTTTCCTTTTAAACACCTCAAAGTTCACCTATGGCACCAATGTGAGATTAAACTTGTGAAGGTTTTAAAGCCTTTACCTTCATATCGCGCCCAAAACTATGGGAACCACAACCTCCTGCACACCACTGACCAAGGGGCCCACCAAGGAGCCTCCTGGCTTCTTATTCAAACTACATTCTATTCGTTTTCATATTTAAACACCAGGAAAAACCACCCATAAGCAATGTGGGATAAACGTTCTTCACTATTTGCAGCGTCAAAATTGCCTGCGCAGATTCCTCCTTTTAACATTGCTCAAGGATTTGCAGTTGGTTTTAACCCCATGCGCTGGGTATCCTCCTTGCGCAGGCACTTGCTTGCATTTGTACTTCCATCACACTTCCACGCAACTCTCTGTGGTGTTTCCTATGTCAGCGCAAGGCTTTGCCAAAACACTTGCCATTTGCAATGGTTATTTTTTAATGTTTTTAAAACAAAACTTCATCCTGCGCAAGCCTCTTAACATTCCATGCAGGGTCTCTTTGTTTACACCTCTTCTTACATCAGCATTTGAAATGTTTCAAAAGCCTCTTTTATTTGCTTCAGAATCTGCGCAACATGCAATAGGTTTTTGATTTTGCACACCTCTCTGCGCAGGGTCTCTTCATTTCCAGCGCAGCCTAACAAAGGCATTTGCATTTTTCTTAATGGTTTTAAAAGTCTGCCTTTCCACACGCGCAACTCCTCCATTTAATATGCCCATAAAGAACATGCTGCAGCCAATACCTTCCCTTGCGTAGGCTATATGCTTTCTGTTTGCTTCATTGGCATAGACTTTATCTGCAATAGCATGGGCCTTCAAATTATATCCCCTGCGCAGACACCTCTTTCATTATTTCGCATCTTCCTTCAAACATTCCTCCATATCAAATGCTGCGTAGACATCTTCTAAACTTGGAATTGCACCTGCCATTTGCATTGGCTTGGAAGTTTTTTAAAGTTTCTTCTGCGCTGGCTTCTTTGTTTCTGATATCTTTTGGCTATTTGCACAAACATCTATTGGTAACTTTTCTTACTCCATTGAAGATATGGAAGGCCATCTCTGTAGTGTTCGTAGCCTCTTGTATTATGTATTGCGCAAGCCATGAACTCGATGAATCTCCTTGCATTGTCCATAAAGTTTTTAATGATATTTTGAAATTGATGTACGAGCTTGGTATTTATTTGGAATGTCTTAAATGTTTATGCCATGTCCAACTCCAGCTTGCACAACAAAGAAAACTTGGACAGTTATAGAATTTGGCATAGCACCTGTCAGATTGTATTGCTTTAAAGTTTTGAAGACATTTTCACCATATACATCTCATTTACTCTCCTGCGCAGATCTCCATCATTATGCTACACAAGCTCTTTGGCAACTGTGCATTTGCATTGAAAATTTTGAAACTCCTTTGCCACATTGCGCTGCCTTTTTCCTACATCTGGTAAAATATCATGATTTAAATCAAAATTGATTTAGAATAATAATATTATATTGAACGCTTGCAAACTTATTTATAAACCCATGGTGAGTGACAAGTCTTGTTGAGGCCGACCTTCCTTCATGTTTTTTTTCAGCATGTTGTTGTATCTCTTTTTGGGGTAGAGTTTTTCCCACTGGGTTTCTCTATTTCCCCGGTTTATAGAGATTTCTTTGTAGTTGGGTACCTGATCAGGCCTTGTTTCTGGGACCCATTTCTTTTGCTTTCATAGCTATGCTAGGTTAGTTTCCTCCTGAGCTTCGCTTAAGGGGGGGTGTTAGAGTAATAGTGCATTTGCCTTTATACTTAAATGACTTCGGTTTAATTATTAAAGCTAACTATTATTCTATTCACTTAAGCTTGTCATTTGTAGGTCCATAATAATTAATATGTTTTATTAATTATTAAATGCACAAACCTAGCTTTCTCCAGCTTTAGGGTTTCTCACCTTATATGCCGCTTTTGTAATTATTGTATTTACTTTTTTGGGAAATAATAATTCTCTCTCACTCCGCTGAGATTTTCTAAACCCTTGCCTCTTTCTCACAGGTTTCTATTCAGCTTCAGGTATCTTGCATGCAGGTGTTCTTGGCGAGCTGTGAAGTTGGATTTCTCAACTTCTACATGGTATCAGAGTCACCCTGTCGTTGCCTGGGTTGAAGGTTTTTGAAGCCACGATTCGAAGATGACAGCCACAACTTCTCTAGGGTTTTTTCTGTCACTTTGAAGGAGGTGCTATTTTCTAGAGTCATTTGAGAAAAAATGGACTACGCCATTGCGTTCAAAAGGCCTGGGAGAGTCGAAAAACATATAAAGTTTGACTATTTTGGCTACTGTGACCACAAGCAAATTTTTTTGGCCTAATAGGGCCGTACGGGCTAAAAAATCGAGACAAAACTCGAAAAAAATATTTTTTTCACACAAAACGGGCGCTGCCAGCACGCCGCCCTACGGCCACCGCGCCGCCACCCAGGCCCGCCGCTGCCACCTGGCTGCTCGGCCGCCACCTGCTCCCCGCCTGGCCGCCACCGCCTCCGGCGTCACCGCCCGACCGCCACCCTTGTGCAGAGCAGACGTCACCTGTCGGAAAATCTTTTTCGGCAGGTTTTTTCAAATTTTCCGGCCACTTTCATTTTTCCGGCGTACTTTGACGACCGTCAAATTTAACTCAGCAAACAGGTGACGGGCGTTTGAACGTCAAATTTTTTGCCAGGATTGTGTTTTTTCAGAGAGTGTTTTTGGGGGTCCTTGTGGTTTTTTCGTCATATCTTGGGCATACGGTGTCCTTTTTCAGAAAACAAAATATCGTCGGAAAGGTGTTTCCAAGACGGACGCAATGATGCTAGTCTTGTTTTTTGATTCATTCATTTGAGTTCCTATTTTTGGTGTTGAAGTAGAGGCTTCATTTTCCTTCCTCTCTGCATCCGGTGTCTAGGTTTTTCTCTAGTTTTTTTGTGCTTTCAGTAATTGATTATTTGCTGTATGGGGGTTAGAACCATACATTGTGGGCGGGGTGCTTTTTCTTTCTGTCATTTACTTTCATAAATCGACCCTTCTACTTCCGTCTTTTTCTTCTCTCAATGTCGGACCCCTCTGTGGCCCGGCTGACACTGCACAATTACCACACCTGGAAAGCACACATGACCAGGCTACTCATGTCACGTGGTTTATGGTCATGCCTAGATGAACATCAACCTTCCCTACAACGTCCTTTTGATATTCGTCATCACAGGAATAAGATGGATGAAGCCATGGGCTTGATTGCACTGAACATTTTCGACAATCTCTTCTTTCACTTGGATGGTTTGACCACTCCTAGGGCCATTTGGGGCAAGTTTTCAGATTTGTTTGACACTATAAATGAGTTCCGGGCACTACAGCTTGATGCAGAGCTGACTACTTTGACACCTACCAGCTTTCCCACCATTGAGGACTTCTTGATGAAGTTCAAGTCTCTGCACTCAGTTTTGCAGGGATGTGGAAAAACCAAGACAGATGATGAGTGTATCTTCTTGATACTCTCAAAGTTACGAGGACAGTATCAGATCTTCTCTTCCACTTTCTACTCCACCATGGATGCTTTGGGTGCTAGGCACACCATGCCTTCTTTTGAGACATTCTATGATTGGTTGACACGGGAACAGGCAAAGATCCAACAGATGGATGCTTCTGGCTCTTCTAGCCAAGCATTGGTTGCTCAGTCTTCACAGGGGAAACCAAAACAGAAAGGCAAACCGAAGAAAGATTCCGCAGGCAATGAGTCTTCCTCCAAACCTGCATAGAAAAATGATTCAAAACCTCCAACTAACCCTTCCAAGGGTAAATCTTCTTCGAAGTCTACTAAGTCTACCTCCAAGACTAAGAAGAAATTAGTTGAGACCTATAGCTTTTGTGGAAAGGATGGACATCCCGTTTCTAGGTGTTGGAAACGTTTGGAGGCTTTAGAGGAAGCCATGCAGGAGCATCACATTTCAGCTCCTCAGTCCACATCCACCCCTGCAGGGAAAGGTCATGCTCTTACTGCACGAGCTATGACTTCTGGGCCCACTTGGATTCTTGATTCCGATGCTTCTCACCACATGACTCACACTCAGCAGTTGGTCACCTCACTTGCTCCTTGTGCTACTTCACAGATTGCTGTTGGGAACTCATCTCATCTTTCTGTTTTGGGTTATGGTTCTGTTGCATTAGCT
>MU227000.1:852138-876273 GCA_018584345.1 Thuja plicata
TTGATTCATAGTGACCTCATGTCATTTCCTACTCCTTTTTCTAGTGCCAGATATGTGCTCACATTTATTGATGACTTCTCCAGGCGCACATGGGTGTACTTTTTGAAGTACAAGTCTGATGTCTTTGTTTTATTTTGAGTCTTTAAGACATTTGTGGAGAAGCAATCTGGTCTTTCTATTCGTCGGATATGCACAGATAATGGGGGGGAGTATGTGAACCAAGCTTTCAGGGACTTTTTCTCTGAACATGGTCTTCAGCATCAGTTTTCAGTGCCCTACACCCCTCAGCAGAATGGTGTGGCAGAGAGAAAGAACGGAACACTTCAGGAGATGGCTAATTGTATGATACAGTCCAGGTCCATGGATTCATCCTTTTGGGCAAAGGCAGTCAATTGTGCCAACTATATTCAGAATCGGATGCCTCACAAGGCAGTTCACCATATGACTCCTGAGGAGGCTTGGTCTCATGTCAAGCCTGATGTATCTTCATTTTGAGTTTTTGGTAGTGAAGCATGGGCATTTGTGCCCGACGCTCAGAGGAGAGCAATGGAGTGGAAGAGCCGACACCTCATTTTTGTTGGCTACTGCGAGGATGTTAAGGCATATAGGTTGTTTGACCCTGATTCTAGAGAGGTCCTGTTTCGACGGGATGTCCAGTTTGATGAGCGCCAACCTGCAGTAGATACCTCGCTTCCAAAGTCTACTTCACTTACCACTACTCCCTCATCTCTTCCAGCTTTGTTTCAGGATGATGATGATGATGATCTTGGTGATCCCCATTTACCTCCACCACAGGATCCTCCACAGATGCCTAGATGGGCTCGTGTTATAGTTGATGCTGCAGGATCTCTGGCTAGTGACCCTTCCACCTCTCGTCGCACCTGGTCTCACATTGCAGGTTCTAGTCTTCTGAGTCATGCTATTTGTGGTGACCCTCAGACATTTGGGGCAGCGACAGGACATACTGAGTGGGACAGTGCTATGGTGGAGTATTCTTCTTTGATGAAGAATCATACTTGGGATCTTTGTTCTCTTCCTAAGGGAAGAAAGTTAGTGCGATGCAAGTGGTTGTATTGTACTAAGTTTGCTGCTGATGGTTCTATTGATAAGTACAAGGCACATCTTGTTGCGAAGGGTTTCTCATAGGTTGAGGGTATTGATTACACTGAGACATTTGCCCCTGTCGCCAAGATGAACTCTATTCGCCTTGTCTTATCCCTCGCAGCTTCTCAGGGATGGCCCATTTTTCAGTTGAACGCTTGCAAACTTTATAAACCCATGGTGAGTGACAAGTCCCTGATGGGCCAGATCTTAAAATTTTCTAATCTAAAACACATCTTCATCCCAAATGATTTGAATGTAACCCTGAATGCTCCTCAAGCGAGAAACTTGAAGTGGCTCTTCATTAGCACTGTCCTCTAAAAACTGTTGCCACAAAGACCGAAAAAGATAAATGGCCTGCAAAACTGACTGAATTGCATGAAGGGACCCTGACACCTGGCATATAGACCCATTCAAACACAAAAAGGATATGTATTGAAAGATTTTATCTGATTCAAAACTGGGTGCAAGATATCCATGATCAAACATAGCCATCCTGAACATTGTGACAATTGCAGATGTACAAATTGCATAAATTGTACATGGATTTGCCCTTGCAAAAATAACAACTTATGTCTTGAGGTTCCACCCCTGATTCCGGGAAAACATTCAGATACAAGGAACATAAGGAAACAATTCACATCACAAAACCATCATATGACAAGAAGATACGACCTTCTGAAATGAATATCCTGTGAAATCAATTCTGTCAACAATGTCAATCTGAATAAATCACCTTCGGTTTTGAATTCACAAACTCATCAAATAAGACCCTCATAGTCTGGAACCTTGAACATAGATTCACTTTCACATAGGGAATATGAATCTTCAATTAACTTTCTCCGATGATCTACTGATCAATCGACATTGCTCCTCAAAGTCATCCATTTAACAACTTTGTTAACTCAAACTCAATGAAAATGCAAAAATTGGATATAGAATCATTTGGACAGAGTGGTCAAATGGATTGACCAAATTCTAGAAATCTTTAGGAAGGTACACTTTCATGTTTTCAATGCAGGGGAACACCCAATTCTTTATAAAATTCAGCTGGGTACAACTTGTAAGACCTCAAAGTAGGTCATTCTGCAATTATGCACTTGACACTTGGAGAAACAAAATAAATGACAAATGGAAAGGCTTTGATAAACTGTGCACATAAACTCCCAAGGGTCTGCAAATGGGCATGGAGATTCAATTTCATGCCTACAACACACTACAATAACCCTTATGCCATGACTATCAACTGGGCTCAAGATACAAACCTATGAAGCGGGTCATTTAGGAAATTCTGAATAAAAGCAAAGTGCAGATTTGGGCAAACACCTCCAAACGACCATCTTCAAAACACATCAAAACTAAATTCTGAGGGCTGAGACCCATTACATTTTCCAAATGAAAGGTGTTGAACCCACTCTCCAAGTGGTTTCTCACAAAAATCTTAAGGTCCTTTTTGGTTGCAACCAAACTTGGGCTCTTACAAAAGCTTTTTAGGGGCAACAACTTTGCCTAGAGGAAAATCTAGAATACTCACTCTAAAATTTACCTAGAATTTTATAGTTCCAATAGTGGCTCTGATTGGGGACGCGTGCCCCATGCAAGCATGTAGAGAACCTAGAATCTCATTGGTAGAAGCAGACCACCCCAAAAAATCAAATCAAACTTTCTCGTCCTCTCTCTTCTCCTTTCAAAAACCAGGAATCCTTATTGAAAGCAAACACACCACACAACTGAAAGGAAAGTGACTGTACAAACAAGGAAATTATTTACAAAAGGCCCAAAGCCCCAAAACTGGAATCAACTCTTACCTCTATCATACATCTAATTTTCATCTCTGTAGATCAAAGGCAAACTGAAATTACTACTTGCAGCAACATGATAAAAAATGCTGCCCTGAATCTTCAACATATCAAATAAAAAGTAATCAGCAAACTCACCATCAATTGGAAAAATCAATTTATCAAACCACTGTGAATGCTGATCATTGTATGACACAAAAATATCACACCCTTCACTATCATTGACTTGTTGAAAAAAGAAACATTCCAGCTCACTGTTATAGCTGGAAACATCCATACATCGAACAATAGTTTGCGCCAAAGAACAAGTTTCTTTTGTAACAACACTTTGCAAACTAAAGTAGAACATCTCGAAACAAAAAATTGACTGCATAAAATCAGGGGTAGCTTGCTGATCAATAGTTCTATCAAAATCTTCTAAAAAGGTATTGTTAATCAATGGCTTGCCTATTATTTGCAAATCTGAGAATACACTTTCAGATTTATCACTCTCTTCAACACCATAGTCTATACAAGAATCCATGACACTAAACTTGTCAAAATCTGAATTTATACCAACACATATATCGTCATACTCATCATACTTGACATTATCAAATTTCTCATATCTATATGCATTATCATCTTGCAAATTATCCAACTCAAATAATGGAAAACAATCAACACCATATGTGTCATATTTCACACCCTCATCAATGTCATCATTATCAAAACTTATATCCATGGGGCATGCAATTTTAGTTATTTTTAGATACATACTTCTGAAAATCAACAACTAAGAGTTTTGAGATTTTCTCACTGCTTAGAGGGTATTGGACATCATGTTTACCTTCCTTGGCCTCTTGCTTGATGCTGCAAATATCTTCCTTGTTGGAAACAAGGAGTGTGACTTCTTGGATCATATCATCTTGTGCAAAGTAATCACTACAACAACTTACATCCGCATTGTAATAATCATCTTGCTGTTGACATAAAATTTCTTTAAACTGAAAAAGACATCTGCATCATTATGCTGAGAAAAAGAAAAATCTATAGACTCAAGGGAAACATCTCCAACTACAGATTCATCTTCTTCATCTTGCTGTTCATTGACTTCATTGTCAACATCATAATCTGCATTATCAAAATTTTCACCAGCATAATAAAATTCAACATTATCATCATAATAGCTAGATTCAATATCACTAGATTCAACATCATCAACATAACTAGATTAAATATCACTAGATTCAACATCATCAACATAACTAGATTCAACATCCTCAATTGAATCTATCCACTCTATAGCACGCTTAAGTTTTTATTCTCTAAGGGATGTAGACCAACTGACTGATTCATGCACACAAATCTCTAAAAACAAATCTATCCATGCTAATTTTGGAAACTCAATGACCGCTATAAGCTTATCAACTATGTTACGAAACCTTTGATAAAACAAATATGCTGACTCTTTATTTATTTCCCCTATCTCATATCTTAGAATCAACAGGCCTTTCTCTTGGATTCTTTGCTCTTCTAATGCAATATCTCTATTAGATTTCTCAAGCTCTCACTGATAAATCTCAGATATAGAAAAATCATGTTGATCCATTGGAACCAGACCTTCCATTTGACCATTTATTTAACGACAACTTATTTTGTCATAAATTTTTTTATCCAAATTTATGCAATCACTTTCCTTACATAACCATAGCATACTTCTAATTTGGTAAATGAAATCTTAAAAACAAGAAGTATGGAAACCTTCAGATCAATTTTCCCTTTTTCTTAGTGACTTCACTTTATAAGGGGCTTTTCTTTTTTGTAAAAACAAAGGATCACCTGAAAAAAAAATTACAGCTACTGTTCTTTCTTCTTCTTTACTGGATATAGGGCAGATGTAGAGCCTCTTTTACAGCTCCATCGAATTCTTTTCTCGCAGAGTCACAACCTCCTTGCAGAGGAAAATTTTCAAACAACAAGAGATATTTGCAAATTCCTTTTAATTTTGGGTTTGTTCCAACCATCAAAGTCACACAATATTCTTTCAATTCGTTGCAAATATAAACACTTTCCAGGCTGTTCTCTCTCAAAGATTTGAAACAAATTTTAGATTCTTTTTCTTGACTCTCTTTCAATCAGATTCTGACATTGATTCAACCAAGCAAGGAAACATACATCTTAAACTTTTTGATCTTAAACTTCAAATAACAACTGATAATTACAATTTTACACTCGTGCAAAACAACCACGATTCTCCAAGTTTTGCAGAGTCGCCACCCACAACAAGTATGAGATTAAAATTTCACAAACTAGTCCAAAAATGAAGCAACAAAAAGTTAATTCTTATGAACTTTAAAACACTATTTCTAATACCCATCTCTTCTCCAACAGAGTCCAGATTTTTTAGTGTGACTCGGATGGGAAAAATCAATCTGAAATTTGATTTAACTTTTAAAATAACAACAAAGATTTTTTGAAAATCTCAATAAGACTATTTCATCTCTATCCCTAGCAGAGTCGCCAATTTGTTAGTAATTTTTCTTGCAGAATCTGTATAAGCATCAATGCTTGACTCTATGACTCTCAACTTCTGATTCATACAAATAAAAACACTAATTAATGAGGATTTGATCCTCCTTCTACTTCAAGCTCCATAGACTCAGGCGGGTGTACCTCTTGACTTATTACTTTCCAATAAATCAGACAATGGATTTAGGGTTCTCACAATGATTTACTAATATCTTTTGCTACAATTGATGCAGAGCTTCAAAAGCCAATCCATGATTTTTACAAGAGTAAATAACACTGCAGAAAAATGGCCTATGTGATAAGGATATTCATCCTTCTTCTCTTCGAGTTTAAAACTCAGGTAGGCTAACTGAAAGGATTCAGTTCTTTAATGAATCAACACCAATGTCTGTACTATTCAATACAACTACTAAACACCCATGCTCTTAAACAGGAAATGAAAAGATATTTAGATTTTAATTGATTGATGATGAAAGATGCTAGACCAACAAAGACCAATGCCTTATCTATTGGGCAATAGAGTCAAATAAACATACATCCACAAAAAACCCTCTAACTCTAAACACACAAAAACCAAGTGAAGTGCCTTACAAATAACTCTTTTCACTCCAACACCTAGACATAAAATTCATGTGCAAACCTTGAACTCTCGGAATTTGTTTCTAAAATTTACTCCCTCCTTGAAAGAAACTTAAAAAAATAGCTCACCTCTACCTTATAACCAGTGCATTAAAATGCCTTACATATTAACACACAAGAATTCAAGACAAGACACAAAGACATCAACAAGTATTGAATATGGATTCCATTGTTCTTTATTAAATTGCTATCTGCTTCTGCATATTTACAAGACAAAGAACTCAGAGAGACAAGACTCCAAAATTAAGAAACTACCCAACAATATTAAATTTCAACATCCTTGTACAATAGAGAAGAGGAAAGCCAAAGTTAACCCTAACTGACACCTGTTTGTTTCCAAACAAATATCTTCTCCTCCAAGGAAAATCTGATCTCCTACAACTGCCACTTGTTTGCAATCATCTTCAACAAATCTGATTCCACTTGCCTTCTTCAAAATATGATTTCACTCTTTGAAAATACCTTCCGTGAATACATATCTTCCAATCTTTGAAATACAAATATTTCACAAAATTATAGAAAAAGACTATGCTTTAATGTTTTAATCTTGCACATTATTTTATATTTTTGCATTTTATATACTTTTCCATGCACTTTTGCTTTAATTTGCCTTTTAATATTTATGCAGACTATAGTCCCTTTAAATCTTTTACCTTTTAAATCTGCACATTTTCTCTGCCTTGTTTTATCTCCTTTTATACATATACTTGCACAAAACTCTCCAGAATTTGCCACTTGTCAAGTGCTGATTCGCTACCCTTCAACTAGGTCTGAGAACTCTTCCTTAACCATGGCTTATCCAGAGATCAACAGATAAATTAGTCTCTAAGTCTTTGAATGTTTTCCTTAACCCATGAGTTTATCTAGAGACTTGGAGATAGGCCATTGTCTCTAGATCTCTAAATAAACTTAACCTTAACCCTGTCTTGACCACGGGTTCATCTGGAGATCACATGACTGCTTAGTATCTGAGTCTCTGGAACTTTTCCTTAACCATGGGTTTGTTCTGAGATTGCACGCAAGCCCTTGATCTTGATCTCAATCGGACGGCTGGGGCTTAATCTCAGAATGTTTGGCACTTAACTGTTTGCATCTAGCAACCTGGCGTGTGGCTAACTAACTGTCAGTTGCATGATTTTAGAATGTTTGGCCTCTAACCGGTAGCATTAGTGACCTCGCGCGGCGGTTAACTGACTGCTAGTTGCATGATCTCTGAAGGTTTGTCCTGACCGCTGTTTTATTGCGTGACTTCACGACCGCTCACCACATCACCCTCCATCTGGCCTCTTGGGCGACCTCGTGATCAGATTGGGCACATTGCTAACATCAGCACGCGATCACGCCCCTAATGCCACTTGTCAACTCCATCCTCGTCACCATCTGTGTGCCACTTGTTCACCAACTCACTGCCAAAATTTGATATCGGCCAATTGGGCATGCTTCCCAAGGCACCACCTGCACGCATGTGGAAAGCCTCTTTCTCATCTTCACATTATACTATGCTTAAATTTTTCCTTTTAAACACCTCAAAGTTCACCTGTGGCACCAATGTGGGATTAAACTCATGAAGGTTTTAAAGCCTTTACTTGCATATCACGCCCAAAACTATGGGGCCTACAACCTCCTGCACACCACTGGCCAAGGGGCCTGCCAAGGAGTCCCTTGGATTCTTATTCAAACTATATTCTGTGCATTTTCATAGTTAAACACTAGGAAAAACCACCCACAAGCAATGTGGGATAAACGTTCTTCACTATTTGCAACAACAAAATCACCTGCGCAGATTCCTCCTTTTAACATTGCTCAAGGATTTGCAGTTGGTTTTAACCCCTTGCGCTGGGTATCCTCCTTGCACAGGCACTTGATTGCATTTTTACTTCCATCACACTTCCATGCAGCTCTGTATGGCGTTTCCTATGTTAGCGCAGGGCTTTGTCAAAACACTTGCCATTTGCAATGGTTGTTTTTTAATATTTTTAAAACAAAACTTTATCCTGCGCAAGCCTCTTAACATTCCATGCAAGGTCTCTTTGTTTACACCTCTGCTTACATTGGCATTTGAAATGTTTTAAAAGCCTCTTTTATTTGCTTCAGACTCTGTGGAGCATGTAATAGGTTTTTGATTTTGCACACCTCTCTGCGCAGGGTCTCTTCATTTCTAGCGCAGCCTGCCAAAGGCATTTGCATTTTGCTTAATGGTTTTAAAATTCCACCTTTCCACATGCACAAATCCTCCATTTAATATGCCCATCAAAAACATGCTGCAGCCAATACCTTCCCTTGTGCAGGCTTTAGGCTTGCTGTTTGCTTCATTGGTGCAGACTTTATCTGGAATAGCACGGGCCTTCAAATTATATCCCCTGCGCAGACACCTCTTTCATTGTTTCACATCTTCCTTCAGACATTCCTCCATATCAAATGTTGTGTAGATATCTTCTAAACTTGGAACTGCACCCGCCATTTGTATTGGCTTGGAAGTTTTTAAAAGTTTCTTCTACGTTGACTTCTTTGTTTTTGATCTCCTTTGGCTATTTGTGCAAACATCTATGGGTAACTTTGCTTACTCCATTGAAGATATAGAAGGCCAACTCTATAGTTTTCACACCCTCTTGTATTATGTATTGTGCAAGCCATGAACTCGATGCATCTCCTCCTTGCATTGTCCATAAAGTTTTTAGTGAATTTTTGAAACTGATATGCGAGCTTGGTATTTATTTGGAATGTCTTAAATGTTTATGCCATGTCCAACTCCATCTTGCGCAACAAAGAAAGCTTGGACAGTTATAGAATTCGGCATAACACCTTCCAGATTGCATTGCTTTAAAGTTTTGAAGACATTTTCACCATATAAATCTCATTTACTCTCCTGCGCAGATCTCCATCATTATGCTACGCAAGCTCTTTGGCAACTGTGCATTTGCATTGAAAATTTTGAAACTCCTCCTTTGCCACATTGCACTGCCTTTCTCCTACATTTGGTAAAATATCATCATTTAAATCAAAATTGATTTAGAATAATAATATTATATTGAACGCTTGCAAACTTCTTTATAAACCCATGGTGAGTGACAAGTCCCTGATGGGCCGGATCTTAAAATTTTCTAATCTGAAACACATCTTCATCCCAAATGATCTGAATGTAACCCTGAATGCTCCTCAAGTGAGAAAATTGAAGTGGCTCTTCATTAGCACCGTCCTCTCAAAATTGCTGCCACAATGACCGAAAAAGATAAATGACCTAGAAAACTGACTGAATTGCATGAAGGGACCCTGACACTTGGCATAGAGATCCATTCAAACACAAAAAATGATATGTATTGAAAGATTTTATCTGATTGAAAACTGGGTGCAAGACATCCATGATCAAACATAGGCATCTTGAACATTGTGACAATTGCAGATGTACAAACTGCATAAATTACACATGGTTTTGCCCTTGCAAAAATAGCAACTTATGTCTTGAGGTTCCACCCCTAATTTTGGGAAAACATTCAGATACAAGGAGCATAAGGAAACAATTCACATTACAAAACCATCATGTGACAAGAAGTTACGACCTTCTGAAAATGAATATCCTGTGAAGTCAATTCTGTCAACAATGTCAATCTGAATAAATCACCTTTGGTTTTGAATTTACAAACTCATCAAATAAGACCCTCACAGTCTGGAACCTTGAACATAGATTCACTTTCACAAAGGGAATATGAATCTTCAATTAAATTTCTTCGATGATCTACTGATCAATCAACATTTCTCCTCAAAGTCAGCCATTTAACAACTTTAACTCAAACTCAGTGAAAATGTAGAAATTGGATTTAGAATCAATGGGGTAGAGTGGTCAAATGATTTGACCAAAGTATATAAATATTCAAGAAGGTACAATTTCATGTTTGCAATGTAGGGGAACACTCAATTCTTTACAACATTCAACTGGGTAGAACTTGTAAGACCTCAAAGTAGGTCATTCTGCAATTATGCACTTGACACTCAGAGAAACAAAATAAATGGCAAATGGAAAGGCTTTGATAAACTATGCACATAAACTCATAGGGGTCTAAAAATGGGCATGGAGATTCAATTTCATGCCTACAACATACTACAACAACCCTTATTCCATGACTATCAACTGGGCTCAAGATACAATCCTCTGAAGTGGGTCATTTAGGAAATTCTAAATAAGTGCGAAGAGCAGATTTGGGCAAACACCTCCAAATGGCCATCTTCAAAGCACATCAAAACTGAATTCTGAGGGCTGAGACCCATTACATTTGACAAATGAAAGGTGTTGAACCCACTCTCCAAGTGGTTTCTCACAAAAATATTTAGGCCCTTTTTGCTTGCAACCAAACTTGGGCTCTTACAAAAGCTTTTTAGGGGCAACAACTTTGCCTTAGAGGAAAATCCAAAATACTTACTCTAAAATTTACCCTGAATTTTATAGTTCTAACATAATCCATAGATTTGCAGGATGATATTATTTTGGTAGATTTGGCTAAGGAGGTGCAAGCATTTGGAATAGGTATGGGGTCTTCTCTGGCTTTGGGCTTTCAACTAAGGCCCTTCAAGAAAGTCTCTTTTGATACTTCCTCGAAAGCTGGCTGCAAAAAAGATCAGGAGAAGATTAAGGTAGCTGGGGAGTTGCTAGTGGATTTTGGGTCTGTCAAGCCTATTGAGGCTCACTTTTTCCACTCTTCTCAATGATTATTCTCTCATGGAATGTTAGGGGATTGAATAGCATCCCTAGACAAAAGGAAATTCAGGAGTTGGTGGCAGTTCACTCTCCGACAATCTTTTGTATTTAGGAGACTAAGCTTTCAGTCGATTCTATGTTTCTTAGTGCTTCTAGTATTTGGCGCCATGGGCAGTGCCAGTGTATTGGTTCTTTGGGGAGCTCTGGAGGTCTGGCTCTCTTTTGGGACTCGAGAAAGATTATTCCTCAATGGTGGATTTCTAACCCCTCATCTCTCTCCATGGTTGCTTCTAGTTTGGAAACTGGATAGACGATTTTGGTTACTAATGTGTATGCTCCGGTTGACTTTCATGGATAAGTCAGAATTTGGTCTCATACGGTCTGTTAGAGCATGTGCTCCTTTCCTTCCTTGGGTTTTGGTGGGTGATTTTAATTCAGTGCTAAGTTTGGAATAGAAAAGAGGTGGGATAGCTCATTTGGGTCCTTCCTCTGAGCTTTTCCGAGAAAATGTGGATCTCTTGCATCTAATTGATATCAAACTGACTAATGTGATTTTTACTTGGAATAATAGAAGGGGAGGAGAAGATGCTATCTCAGAACGATTGGATAGATTTCTTGTTTCTAGTTTCTGGGTTGGAGGTAGAACGAGTCCCACTTCTGAAATTATTGATTAGAGAGGTTCAGATCATTGGCCTATTAGATTTTCAGCTACTTCAGTTACACTTCCTAAGAATCCTCCCTTTAAGTTTTAGATGCTGTGGCTTCGGGAATCTTCCCTCCATGATTAAATGGCTCAGTGGTGGAGAGTTGGTGGCCTGACCTATGGTACTGCTATGTATTCTTTTGTTAAGAAATTGCAATATGTCAAATGAAAGCTTAATAAATGGAATAGGTCTTGCTTTGGCAACCTTTTTTCTATGAAGAGACAAGCTCAGGATCATCTAGCTGTAGTCACTCATAAAATTTGGGATCTTGGCTTTTTAGAAGATTTGGGCATAGAGGAGTCTCAAGTTGTTAGAGAACTGGAGGAATGGGAACATAGAGGAGATTTTTTGGAAGCAAAAGGCCAGGGTTGAGCAGCTACAGGAAGGAGACAAGAACACTGCCTTGTTTCATAATTCTGTGCAAGCTCGTCAGAATAGGATTTATATATCCAATTTGGTTAATTAAGATAGAATTCGGTTGTCTTCTTTGCATGCTATGTCTCGTGAAGCTACCCGATATTATTTTGTTCTCTTTTTAGATGATTTATCTCTTGCTAAGGATGAGGAGAACATGATCCTTTCTTGTGTTCCTCCTTTAGTTACTAAAGTGATGAATGATTCTCTTATGTGTCCAATATCTATCTGAATTGGAGGTTGTTTTTGGGATGCGTAAGGGTAAAGCTTCAGGCACTGATGGGTTTCCAGTGGAATTCTTTCATGAATTCTGGGATATTGTTAATCTAGATTTGTTAGAGGTGGTCAAGAATATTATGTCAATAAACAAATGCTTCGGGCCTTGAAGTTTACTTTTCTTGTCCTTATTCCTAAAAAGGAGGGTGCTAATCAGCTAGAATTTTTTTGCCCTATTGCTTTATGCAATGTGGTCTACAAAATTATTACAAAGCTGATTGCTAAGAGGCTTAAACCTTGGCTGCCTACGGTGATCTCAGAGGAGCAAGGGGGTTTTGTTGCTGGAAGACAAATTCTAGATGGGGTGGTAGTTGCTTTTGAAGCCATTCATTCTATGGCAAATTCTAAGGAGAGATCTATGTTCATCAAAATCGATATGGCTAAAGCTTATGATAGGGTTAAGTAGAACTTTCTGCGGAAAATTCTTATTGCCTTTGGCTTCTGCCCAGAGTGGGTTAGTTGGATTATGAGCTGTGTCACCTCTTCTTCCTTTTCTGTTATTCTAAATGGGGAACCTTCTGAGTTATTTGGAGCCTCCCGGGGTCTTCACCAAGGGGATCCTCTTTCTCCCTATTTGTTTATTATTATGGCTCAGGGTCTTAGCAGATTTATTAAGGCTCAAGTTTCTCTGGACCAAATTCACAATTGGAGTTGTGGTAATGGGCTACCCAGGCTTTCTCATCTCTAGTTTGTGGATGATACTGCTCTTATGGGGATTGTTAGGCTGCGTCAAGCTGAGACCTTTAGGCGAACATTGGCTATTTATTTGGATGCTTTAGGTCAGAAGTTCAATGAGCATAAATCCTCAATCTATTTTTTTAATACTCCAAAGCCTATCCAAAGGAGGATTGTTAACATCTTGTGATTTCAAATTGGGTCTCTTCCCTTGCTTTATCTTGACATTCCTATTGTTGTTGGCTGACAACTTAGGATTTTCTGGTAGGATTTGTTAGATAAGTTACGTCAAAAGGTTAATAATTGGACTCATCGGTGACTTTCTACTATAGCACGAGTGACCCTTCTTCAATCAGTGATTCAAACCCTTCCTACTTATAGAAGCTTGATCCAAGCCACTCTTGTGTATTTTCTTAAGGAATTTGATGCCCTCTCTCACTAGTTCCTCTGGAGTGGTAATTTGCAGAATTCCAAATGGAGCCTAATTAAGTGGGAACTTGTTTGTCGGCCTAAGCAAGAGGGGGGTCCTTGCCTTCGGTTTTCTATTTTGAGTGGTCAGACTCTTGCTGCTAAGTTATATTGGCACTGTTGCACTAGTCAGAACTAGCTTTGGGCTCCTATTTTCATACATAAGTATTTGCTAGGAGTTGGCTATTTTTATGTCTCTCGGTATCCTTTGGAGCACAAAGGCTCGATGGTTTGGAACACTCTGAAGATCGACGCGCAATTAATTAAGAGGGGCCTTTTTTGGATCTGCAACAGGGGTTGTGAGGCTCTCTTTTGGACAAATTCTTGGGATGGTAATCCTCCTCTTCTTTCCATGTATCCATATTCGGAGGCCCTCTCTGATCATTTTATAATAGCTAGGTGGGATAAGGTTATGCACTATAAGACTGTCTAGAACTTTGGTCAGGTTATTGGTTACAGATGGAAGAATTATTTTGATTGGCCACTGGATGGTTCATAGAGGGATCACAATGAGTTGATTTAGATTCTAGCTTCTAGGATGTGCAGCTCCCTGGGGGGTCCAGATGTCTTGGCCTGGGGCAGCGAATCGACTTGCAGATACTCTATTTCTGTAGGTTTCCTGGAGCTTAGTAGACACATGTTTGGAGGTATTGAGGTGCCTTGGTGGAAACAGGTTTGGAATAAATTTTCCTGGCCCAAATACAACTTTTTTTTTGTGGCTTGTGGTTCACAATTGTTGTCTTACTTGGGATAATCTCTGCAAAAGGGGCTTCCAGGGCCCCTCAAGGTGTGTTTTGTGTTACAGTAGTGAGGATTATGTTTCTCATTTTTTCTTTCAATGCTCATTTGTGAAAGAAATTTGGCACTTTTGGTGGGGTGTGTGGGGCCAACCTTGCTGCCATGCCTCTTCTTTGTCTATGTTTTGGGAACGTTGGGGTAAGTCCCATGCTAAAAATCCTTTTCTTCAGATTGCTTGGGCTCTTGGTCCTTTTATCATTTGGCATGTTTGGCTGGAAAGGAACCGAAGGAATTTTCAGGATATTAGAATGAATTCTATACACTTGTGGTGGAAAATCATGCACTCCCTACGTGAGATTGTTGTGGCTAAATGTGATCTGACTGGAGGTGTGGATCCTGGGGATGTTGTTATTTTCTCTCGCCTTAATTTATCTCTTCAAGGGGGTGCTTTAGTGTTTGGTGGCTAAGGTGGTAGTAGTAGAGGCAGACATCATTTATGTCGGGTCAATCAGGAGGGTCGTTGGATTCCCTCTCCTCTCGGAGTTTTAAAAATTAACACTGATGGCTCATCCCAGGGGAATCCAGGGCATGCTGGTATTGGGGCAGTTGGGCTAGACAACTCTGGTGATGTTAAGTTTATTTTTTCTGTCTACAAGGGCTTTCATACTAATAACCTTATGGAGGCTCTTGCTATTTTGTATGATGTTCGGGGTTATTTGGCTCTTGGTTATCGCCGGATTATTTGTGAGTCTGATTCTCAGGTGGTGTTGCATTTGTTGACTAGGCAGAAGCCTGGGGATGGTAATTGGAAGTTAGGTTTAGTTATTAGACAAATTCTCCAGTTGAGTGGCTCCCTAGATTCCATTACTTTCACCCACATTCCTAGGGAGTGGAATGGTGTTGTAGATTGTTTGGCCAAGTGGGCTTCAAATCAAATTCAGGGCTAGAATATAGAGGATAAGGGGCAACTGCTTCCTAATATGACTCATATGTTGGATCAATTAGTGTATAGTGTTAGAACTCTCTAATGCTCTCTTTGCCGGGCTCTTTGTTTGTATCTCTTTTGGGATTGATTAAATTTTTACCTCTCTTTTAGTGAAAAAGCCAAAAAAAAAAAAAAAACTTTTCCTTCGTCAATCTACATTGTTCCCACTCAAACTTGAATCTCTCCTACTGAACACAACCAAGTCTGATACCAATTGTTAAAATGATCAACGACAGATCGACGGAAACAAACAACAATTGAAAAATAGAGATTTAGAAAGCTAACATGATTTTATTGTGGTTCACCTAAAGGCTACGCCCACTCTCAATACGAATTTATAGTGGTTTTCAATACAACTTTCAAATACATCAAATGCAATAACAATATGGTCTTTATAGACAAACATAACAACATTATTTGGAATGTGAAGAGCCAAGAGTTATTGCAGGGAAATCAAATAACTATTGGGTTTTACATTCAACATGTAACACTAAGCGCTCATTGCATCATCTAGGTGATGCTCATAGAGCTGAAGCATTGAAGCATTGGACCTTCCGGGAAGGTCTCTCATTCTAGTATTATTCCTACTCAAGCACGCTTAATCATTGAGTTTCCTCCAAGATTAAGCTTATTTAGCTTGCAATCCCATTTTATTCTTTTTAATTCAAAATATATATTTTCTTACTTAGTGTAATAATTGTAACATCTTTGTAGCATTTTGTAGTATTCCAAATTACATTAATTTTTTTCTTACAAAGATATTGCTCCAATCAAAAGTCCGGTTAATGCACTAGTAGAATTGTAGCATTACCATTTTTTGAAAAAGCCAGCGAGTCGAAAGACTGCTTAAAACTGGGCTTCGGTACTAGACATCTACGTGCATTTTAAGAAAATCTCAACTTTCCAGCTCACTAGAGTCAACAATATCATGTAAACAGAGAAAGCTGTTAGGCATAGTAAAACATTTTATGCCATCTAACGCTTAAATGAACTCTTGTTAAAAATTACATATAGAGCTTGTTCCAAAACAAACAAAGCCATCCCTGTTCTATGACTGCCAAAAACCCATGAGAACCCTTGTCTACTCTCAGACATTGAATAGAGAGCTTATATTGAAAAAGTCAAAATTAGGAGTTAAAAACATCTTTCCATTGGTGGGTTATGACACAAAATTGAGTTTCCTCATGGATCACTTATGATTGGGATCTTCCTTGATTTCAAGGTTATAATAGAATTTATGATATCTATGATTGATATATAAGAAAGATGAAAGAGGTGTTAGAGTAATTATATAATTACTATTGAGGGGGCTGTTGAGAAATTGATAGAACTCATCATCATATTGTGTAGAAAAAGAATTCAATTGCAAAAGTTGAAGATGCTTAAGTTGGCTGTCTCATAAACTATTTAATGTTTAGTCTCATAAATGTTAAAAGTTGTTCTATATAATTTCAAGATGCTTGAATACATTCATAAGGACATTGGAAGCTCATGGATTTGGATGTTACTTAATGGTTTCTTATGTTTTACATTTTTTTTTGTTAGAAACATGAGATAGAGAATTCATATGTTCTTTGTAGATACTTTTATGCTACTAGTTTACTATTAAATATTTTAGATGTAGATTGGAGAAATCTAGATAAAAAGGTACAAGGAACAATATAGTTGTACCCTGCCAATTCTATTCTGAGGATACTTGAGATCTATCAAATGAAGTTTGGTCCAAACAAGCTTCATTTAAAATGAAATTGTATTACTTGAAAATGATGGAAAACAATTTTGTAGCTGAACTTTTAAATGTTTTAAATCTCATTTGAGTCATCTAGGTAGTATTAATGTTAAGCTAGAAGAGGCAGATAAAATGTTTTTTTACTTTTCTCTTTATTTAGACAATTTAATTTTCATATTGAATGGTTCTAATATAGAATCCAAAATGGATGCGCTTGTTGCCACTTTGCCTAGTGAGGTAATGCAGTGGAAATCTACGTATGCACAAGGAAAAAATTGTAACAATACAATTATTTCCACATAATCTCAAGAAAAAAATATGCAAACAAATACTTATAATGCACCATGCAAAATAAGGTAAATAAGGTTGATACAACATTAAATGAAGTATGGATATGTAAGAAACCCTTTATTTCACACATTAGAGTTTTTGGCTTTAAGGATTTGATTCACACGCCTAAACAAAAATAGTCCTAGTTAAATTTTCAAGCCAAAAAATATATTTTCATTGGTTATAATAATAATGTTACAACTTTTGGAATCTTCTAACATTGAAAATAGTATATTCTAGAAATGCGATTTTTAGGGAACATTTAATTAAGTTTAATCACTTCAAGTAAAAAAAGAAAAGAAAAATAAAATCACACATTCTAAGGAAAAATAATGGAAACTTCTTACTACACTTTAGAAGACCCATGCGACAACATAAATAATTGATAGGTATAACCAATCAGATTTTTTTTGTGTATTTGATTTATTTTATACTATGATAAACTTAGATTTACAAAGGAATCTCTTTCTTCGAAAGAGGATGAGACTTGGATGGAAGCCACAAAGGAGGAGATGATGACATTAAATAGATACAAGGCTTGAGATCTAATCAATTATTCAAGGGAAAAAATGTTGTGAGTGGGTGTTTAAAAATAAATGAGTAGATCGATAGTTGAAAGATACACAACATCATTCTTGCAAAAGATCACTCCTATGTTGAGGAAGTTAATTTTAATGATTTCTTCTTATGGCAAAACTAACTTCTATTAGATTTCTACTTTCTATTATTGCTACTAATCATTTAGAAGTAGAGCAAATAGATGTAAAAGGTATTTTATTATATAAGGATCCTGAAGAAGAAATATATGTGAAACAATCTAACAATTTTGTGGTTAATGGAAAGTAAAAATTGGTTTGTAGGTTAAAATGGTCATTGTATGGTCTAAAGCAATCACCTTGGACGTGCTATTAGAAGTTTGATTATTTTTCATTAAACCTTGAGTGTGTTAGGAGTGAATGTGACCATTGTATTTAATTTAAAGAAATTGATATTTGGTTGGTAATCATTATCATTTATGTTGATGACGCAATCATTAGAAATAGTATGAGAAAGACTAGGGAGCTTAAAAACTAGTTGTCTAGTACTTTTAACATCAAGTAACTGGACAATGCAAATAATTTTTTAGATATAGAGATCAACAAAGATTGTGTTCAATGCTAAGAGATTTCCACAACCCATCAATTAAAGTGTACCGATATTTCTGGCTTCGATTGTGTGTAAAAACTTCCACACAATCGAAGCTATAAACAATAGTACACTTTAAAGATTGTGTTGATAAAAAACTTTGGTTTAGTTATAATAAGTATGTTTAGAATATTTTGAAGAGGTTTTTAATGCCTAATTACTTATTAGTGCTAAGTTTTAATTATGATTTGAGGATATTTTACACACAAACTTGCACACAATCAAAGCTAGAAACAACAATACACTTTAAAGATTGTGTTGATAAAAAAATTTGGTTTAGTTATAATAAGTATGTTTAGATTATTTTAAAGAGGTTTTTAATGCCTAATTACTCATTAGTGCTAAGTTTTAATTATGATTTGAGGATATTTAGAAGTTTCATGCAAATATCATAGAGAGTCTAATACTTATTATGGTCAATGAAAGACTAAATATTGCTTAAGTAATTAAAGTTGTGCCCAAGCATATGTGCCTTGTATTATTACTTTTATTGTGTTTTGGATGCGAGTGCTATATTATACTTGTCTATGAAGTCATTTTGTATTTCCATTGATATTTATGGATTATGTATGTGTATATGTATATGCTAGCATCATTTTGTATTTTTACATTATATTATATTTGTTAATAATTTTCATGAAGTTTTCCATGGAGGTGTATAGATTTTGTATAGGATTCAATAGTACTTTAATTTCACCATTTCATAATTGTTAAGAAATAATGCATAATATCTAGTATGTTTAATCCATTTTGTACATAACCCCATGAGACGAAAGAATGCATAAGAACGTACATAATAACCATAATGCATAAATCAACTAGACAAATCACAATACAACACAAAATATCCTGGTAAGACCCTCACGAGGGAGAGGCCAAGCTTCCAAAAGCATATGTATTCTATGTATTATTCATCAATAAAACATTACAATGCACACCAATATAATAATTTGGAAGGTGTAATCAACATCATGTGGTGCCAAGGAATGTGTAAAAAGATGTGCAGAACTTGCAAACAAATATGTTGAATATAATTCTCACTACAAGTCTCCATAGCTTTACTAAGTTCTCCACATTGAACAATGGAAAGAGATCAAGGAGCCTCCTTGTTGTCACCAAAACATAATGAAGTACAAGTAAAAAATCATGAACACAAACATAGTATTCACCATAGCTCCATACAAATATCAACTCCAATAGCTTGTGAATACAAACATCCAAGAAGCAGAACAAGACCAAAGAGAGAACTTACAAATCAAAGCATGCAACATGGCATTCTACACACACCTCTAAATGCCAAGCTATGATAAGCATGATCTCTTTCATAGAGCCCCAAAGATAATAACATTATCCACGTCTATCCATACTAAGATGTATGCATCTCAAACCAAATCCATTCGACACCAAGGGAATTATCCCAATGACTTCTCCTAAACTCCACATCAGTCAATGACATCATACATGAACACATATGCATAAAGAGATAAACATTCCATACACTCCTAAAATGAACTCTCCAAAACCAAATAAAAAGGATCTTGAGAAAGATCAAGATCCATAACCATGATAAGTGAAAACATCAAATAACTCTTTCTAAACAATCTTCAAAAAAAGTCTCCCAAAACTAATCATCATGGCTGAAGACTCATTCCTATGAGAAAATACAAGAATAAAAAAATGCGTCTGAAAATAAGGTGGGAAATACCTTTCCAAATGATTTACTGTTGAACTTAGACCAAGAATTGGGAATGAGAATTCTCCACAAAAAATGTGTGGTAGTATGACCCAAATGCATGAAAAAGTGGTTTAGTTGCATCATTTGATAGTTTAAATGTGTCTGAATGCTACAATTGCGGTATTCTAAGCTTTGTAGATGTAGTATAAAAAAGGCAATTGCGAAGTTCTTTATAACCCTAGTTCTTCAAGCCCAAATGCATAATAGGATTTTCTCAAATGAAATATTTTGACCAAATTTTAGATTTTTTTTTTTGTTTTGAATATCTTTTTTGTTTTGTATGTTTGACAAGAAAACACTCAAAAGACACAAAAGTCACAATGGTTGACTGAATTTTTTTTATGGTAAAAGGTCAATGGCGTCACTACCATTTTACAACTGAATATAGTCTTAAAAAAACTTCAACCTAATTATTTAGATAGGTGTGCTACTCTTCATGGACTTGCAAAGTTGACTTCTATCCCCACTCTACTAGGAATGGTGATGTCTATCCCCTTAGTGTTGTATTATTATGCAAAGGAGAGATAGATAATGCGTGGTCATGTACTACCACACACCCCTTACTTTGGAGGACAATCCTTGCCCAAATTAGACCCTATCTTGATGCACAAAGACACAAATGCAAGCACTTTTCAACCCTAACAATGTTGCACCACTTCGAGTAATAACCAATCAGTCCTAGGCTTCTAAAACAATGGTTTGTAAATCATAAATATAGATCCCATCTATAATAGTCTAAGATGGAGAGGATTCTCTCTCGCTCTTCTTTCCAAACAAGTCTTGCTAGATTGAGGGTCTTGCATCTCAACTTTGAATAACACTAGCCATTCCTTGAGGTGCAATTTTTTCTCTCCCCCTTTATATACCCCACTTGGAAAAATGGTTGAGGTTTAACCCTAGGGTGATGAAATCCCTTGGAAGGCCTCCTAATGAAAATAAAAAGAGAGGATTTGTGTTTCTCTTGCACCCAAGTTTTCACTAACATGGGACGAGAGAGGATACACACACAATGGCTAAAAATTCCAAAGTTGACCTCTTCTTACCCAAAACAGATTCATCACTTGAACCTGCAAATGCAGTATTTGAACCTACAAATGTGGCGTTTGAAACTATAAATGCGATGTTTGAGTCTGCAAATGTGGTATTTAAACACAAAAATGCAATGTTTTAACCTACAAATATGACATTTGAACCTACAAATGTGGTGACTGAACTTGCAAATGCAACATTTGAACCTACAAATGCAATGTTTGAACTTACAAATTTGATGACTAAAAATTGCATTGAAAGACCTGACAATTGCATTAGAAGATCTTGAAACTTCTTATAATACCAAAAAATTCACAAAAATGTTAAATTTCAGGGACATGGGTCCCATTGGGCGTGGAAAACTGTAAGATGAAATACAGATAGTGTGAATCAATAACATGTTAACAACAAAACCCTATAATTCACATAATATCCTAAATCTCAACAATAGAGCATGCAACAAATGCATCAAACAAAATAATAAGATTACCTTCATACATTCACCTTGGTTATCTCCATTGCCCTTTATAGTTTTCAATGAATTGTATTAATGTTGTGTGATGACCCTCAATTAAAGTCTCCTACAAAATACATGTATTTGAATTTCTTACAATTAAGCATAAAACTATATTATGATAATTAAGAGATCAGAAATGTTGTTAATTATAGGAATATAATTATTGATAAATAAACAATATTGTCATCTTAATAAATCAAATATGATTAATATATTTTCGATATAAACTCCTTATGTTATAAATATTATTATTAATTATTAATAATAATAATCATTAAAAGGTAAATTGAATATGATTAATATATTAAATAGCACTTGCACCAAAAAGGGGTGCAAGGGGTTACGCCGATAGAAAAGTACATGTAACTTATTGTACTAAGAAGTTATATTCTTTATTGTTTATATAACATTCTAATACAAATTTGAATTACATGCATTATTCTCTTAACTCCCATACTGGAGACATACCGAAAAAATCATCAAAATCTGACATACGGTTTAGGATCTGTAGGTGTGTAAAATAATGAGTCTGCAAATTGCATTGATAATCCCAATGCGTATTTATAATGTAATTTAGTTTCTTTAACAATGTTTTTTTTTCAAAATAAAAACAACACCATCCAATGTAACATGGCTGCACAGCTGAAGTTTGCACGTAGTAAATAATAGACAATGAAAAAGAATCCACATACCAGGTGTATATGGTTTTTGTGGTCATTTCCAAAACTGTGTATTGCCACGAACTATTATTTGGGAAGTTTATCAAGCTGCCTCCACAGAACTTGCAGTAGATTAAATGAAATTGCAAGGAGTAAATCCAAAGATATTACATAAGTATCAACACAGGTACAAGGAAAGGAATCTTCTGCACTCTCCAATGGGGTAAATACACCTCCAACTACATCTCCAGGCAACCCTTCTCAATCTCATATACATAATCTGACTTATGGGCTATCAACTAACTCAGATTGTAGAAGATTGTAACAGCAAGAATCCTAACTGATTCATGAAAAGCTCAATATAATCTTCAAACTAAAAATAATTAAGGTAAATTGTTGGGGGCTCTCCATGACAACGAAACACAAAAATTCATAAATTCTGGAACCATAGCATAACAAGTTACAAGTTTTTAAATTGATTATACAGTTTTAGAAATGTTTCTTTCAACCGTCTATATTAAATGTTACAAGATATAACCTAATAAATATGGAAATTTAGTATACGAAATGAAATTAATCGGAGATGAATACAACACATCTGTCATAATAATTCTTTGAGAAGTTTGGGAAGCTGAGATTTTGCAAGAAGAAAGTTCATGCTGTCCGATGGATGGAAACCATCCCAGAATACATACTTTGAAGCATTCACACATGTGCCAAAGCTATATTCGTTACATAAGATTGACGCTCCCAGATGCCCTTTTCAACAACATCCTCTCCGGCCTTCTACAAACCCTGTGCTCATTCAAGCACAATACTATCATATTTTAACCATTTATAAGATATTTATGGTTATTTTGAGATATTAGATTTCTAATGTTTATAATGATTATCATGTTGTATTTCTTGATTCACCTGTATATAATTTCTTTTCATTAATATTTTGATTCACATTTCATGATCTACTATCAGAATAAGAGAGATGTAGAAAGAAAATTAGATCTTGTAGATCTGGCTTTGTGACCCATGGATCTTTCAGATCACACTACATTATGATCCACAATTCTTTTATTCAGTTATTCAGATGATAGATCATAGAATGTAATCTCAAACATTAATTTAAATAAATTCTATGCAATAGTGTAATAATTTATTACTGATATTTCAACATTGAATCACATTTGATAATCCATCACTTTGAATCTCTCTATGTTTTCTAACATCCTCATAGGATTACAGAATGTAATGTAAAATATCCATACTAACACTAAATATAAATATTGGGGTATGAAATTAGAACAAATATAAGGAATTCAAAAGAAAAGATAGCGACATATCTCACCATACTTTCCAGGGAATCTTGCAGCGACACTGAGTGGGGTGAAAATGTCTATATAAGTAAACCTCATTCCATCCGTTCCGTTCAATTTCTACAGTAATTTGAGCATGTTCGAGTTAAAATTAGAAGCCTCTTTGTTGAGATTTTTGATACAAGTCTGCTTTCCGTGACCATGCAGTTCTATTTGCGAAGGTAAGCAGCCAAACAGAGGAAGAGATAACACGCCAACTCTAGGTACACCCATTTTTCGAAGCTCCTGCATTCCAATACACAAAATTATATATTCATATCGTTCTTGAAGTTTTATTCAATCAAAAAATATAGAAGTTTCTGTTTCAAGAAATTACCGGTAAGAAATTGGACAAAAGCTTGAGTAAGTATTTTCTATACTGAGACAGATTATATTTAATTTGAAGAATAAGATTGAAGTAGTAGTTTGTTGTCTGACTTTCAGTCACCCTTTTTTTGGTCATGTCAAGTCAGTTTGGTCAGTCTGAGTCTAGGTCTAAGTCTTTCTTAGGTAGGCTATCTTTGTCGGGTTTCCCTGTCATTGCCTTTCCTTCTCTTAGCCGGGCGGGTTGTTCTGAGGTCTTTTCATATTTGGGTAGGTTG
>MU227000.1:884426-895545 GCA_018584345.1 Thuja plicata
GATTTTAATGGTTTTTTTTTTCTCCCACTAAAACTGCTATGTTGCTGAAAATGTCATTTTCAAAAAGGTACAATGACTTCGTACAACATAACTTTTTTTCTAAAATAGATATCAATGTGCTTCTTTCGAATTTGGTTTTTTAACATCCATACGGAGGGCATGCAATTGGTCTAACAACATAATTATGATTATTGCATATTTTATGAATGTTTGAAGTAGAGTCAACCGTAATTTTGACATACCTTGACTGCGTAGCTGATAACTTCTTGTGTATTTATCAAAATTCAAATTTTTTTTTTTTGATAGAAAGAAGACTCGAAGCCGGAGAGCACTGTTCTACTATTTTTCATTGAACGTCAAACTTGGAGGTTTATATTCGATAAAAAACCTACATTCGATGCACACCAATAAACATAGACCTAATTAATTCAAAAATTGTCAAATATATATTTGTTAGAAAGCTCATTCAGAGTACTTGTGCGATGCAAAAGGACACATCCCTATTCTTCCATTTGAGCCCCTTTCTTGAGCCCCAAAGCCATGAAAACTATAGATTTTTGTTAGCCTTTGGAAATGGCCTCTATTCAGAGACTTTCGATAGAAAGTACTTTTGATAGAAACTAATTAGTTTCGATAGAAAGTACTTTCTATCGAAAGTACTTTCTATCGAAAGTACTTTCTTAGTTTAATGTTGGCATGTGTTGAAACCCACCAAAATATTAACTGGTTAGTTTCGATCGAAACTATCTTAGTTTCGATAGAAACTAAGTTAGTTTCGATCGAAACTATCTTAGTTTCGATAGAAACTATCTTAGTTAAGATAGAAACTATCTTAGTTTCGATCGAAACTAGGAAAAAAAGGTAGTTTCGATCGAAAATAAGAATGTTTCGATCGAAATAATCGGGTACTTTCTATCGAAAGTAACCGACTAAATTTCCCACCTCACGGATTTTATGAAGAATTTCTTCCTCCAAAAAAGTGTAACCCACTATTGTGGTATCACCCCCTTACTCAACTTACAACTAGTAACCATAGGAGTGCATACCGGTTTGGAATTTTCCATTCCAATTTTTTTTAACATGTATTTGGACATATTTTAATTTTGAAATAAAGATACCTTCACTTTTCTGATTAACTTGTAAGCCTTGAAAGAAATTTATTTCCCCAATCATGGAACTCTTTTTACATTTCATCAGAAAATTTATTACTCATACCATCATTTCCTTCAAAGATAATGTTATCTACATACACAAGTACAATAAAAATATTATTTGGTTCAACCTTAAAGTACAAATTACTATCAGTCACACCTTTTTGAAATCCTTGCTTAAACAAATACTCACCAAGTCTTACACACCAAGATTTGGGAGCTTGCTTCAACCCATATAATGCCTTATTCAACTTTCATACAATTTCTAGATCATCTGATGGATTAAAGCCTTCCGGCTGTTCTATGTATATTTATTCCTTCAGTTCTCTATTTAGAAATGTAAATTTCACATCCATATGAGACACCTTGAAGTCCTTGTTTCCTACAAAATATAGAAACATTATGATCACCTCCATTCTTTCCACATGGGCATAAGACTCCTCAAAGTCAATTTCTTCTACTTATGTGTATCCTTTGCATACAAGTCTATCCTTATTCCTTACTATGTGCCCATCTTCATCCAAATTGTTCATAATACCCATTTTGTTCCAATTATATTTTTGTTTATCTGTCTTGGGGCTAGTTCCCAAGTCTGATTCTTCATATTCTAATCTAGTTATTCTTGCATGAATTTTATCCAAATATGATCACTGCATGCCTCTTTTACAGTCTTCAGTTTAATTTATGAGATTAAGCATGGATTGACTTGTTTAGTACCTTTACTTCTTATAATGAAACCTATGTTCTTATCTCCAATAAGCTAATTTCTAAGTGATTCCTTTGCACATATATGGGGGTATTAGGAGAAGTTGTCAGAGTAACCTCAACATCATTATGTTTTTCATTTTCTTTAGTCTTCTCTTCCTCCTGTTTTCCAATTGATTCATCTGATTCATATCCGACTTCAATTTCCATGTTCTTTGGAATGTCTTCATCAACTTTCACATTTGTACTTTCAACTATTCTTCTTATCCTTTTGTTGTAGGATTTGTAAATAATTCTTTTAGTGGAATATCCAAGGAATATGCTTTCATTAGCTCTAGAATTAAACTTTCTAAGGTTTTATTTATCCCTTCTGATATAACATTTGCATCCAAAAACTCTGAATACTATACAAAAGGGGTTCTTCCGTACCATACCTCATAAGATGTCTTACCAAGGTTTTTCTTGATCTTAACTCTCTATAGTGTGTATATTGTAGTCAACACTTATTCTTTAGTATATTTCTAGTAGATTGGCTTCCTTTATCATTATTCTAGTAGCTGCCTGAAGTGTTTTGTTCATTCTTTCAACCACATCATTTTGTTGTAGTATTCTAGGAGAAGATAAATGTCTCCTAATCCCATGATTGTCACAAAAAGTGTTAAAACCTTTAGAAGTAAATTATCCCCCTCTATTAGATTTTAAGTATTTGATTTCTTCTATCTACCTCATTTTTAACCCTAGCGTTGAGTATCTTAAATTTCTCTAAAACTTATAATTTTTTATCTTAAAAATGTAACCCATGCCATTCTAGAGTAATAATCAATTAAAAACATAAATTACTTGTCACCTTGTTGACTCTTTATTTTGGTAGGACCACATAGATATGTGTGCACCAACCCCAACAGTCTGATCATAAAATATTCCTTACCTCTAAAAGTTCTTCTTGTTTGTTTCCCAACTTGACATTCTCTGTACATGTTATTGATAGGCCTTGTGAGCCTTGAAAAATATCTCACGTCATGTATTGCACTAATATTTATCAGGTTGTCAAAATTGATATGACACATCCTCTGATTCCAAAGCCAACCCTCATTGATCTGAAACATTAAGCAATATCCATAAGCAATCTTCAACTGATACCTATTTCCTTAAGTTTTATTTCTAGAAGAAATCATAGTTCCAAATTTATTTCTTGTATTGAACATGCATTTTCCTTGAAAAAAAGTTTATATCCATGTTCACATATTTTTCCAACACTCAAGAGATTATGATTCACACCCTTTACATAGTGCACATTGTTAGTATTATTCTTGCCATCAAAACTGATAGAACCAATTCCAACTATCCTAGCTACTTGATCACATCCAAAACTAACTACACCTCCATCATACTTTTCAAGTTTTAAAAACTTACTTTTTTCATCAGTCATGTGATTAGAACATCCACTATCAATAAGTCATCCATCTTTATCTCTTCTAACATGTAAAGCAGAAGTTACAATATCTACAACCTTAGTATTTACTTCTAGAGTCTTGTTAGAAATAGAAGGAACAAATTCTTCTTTATTTCCAAAAATAAAAATTGATCATCTTCTTCATAATCAAACTCATCATCAGAGACACTAGCATCTTATATAATATAGTAGGCTTTCCTATTGAACTTTCCATTTTCTTTTGATTTTCAATTCTGTTAAGACACCTAGAAGCATAAAGACCTATCTTTCCACAGATAAAATAGTCTAAAGGGTAACTTACCTTTGTATTTCCTAGTTCCTTTCTTAATTCTTCTCACAAATTTTTCCTTAATATCATCAAAATCTTCTTCTGAATCTTCATCCTTTCCTGATTTGGTAGACCTAAATTTAGTTTCATTCCTTGTGATAGTAGTGTTGAATTATCTCATTTGAAAAGCAAGTAAAGATCCATACATCTATTCTTTGGAATACTTATTCAAATTTTGTGATTCTCCTATAGTAGAGAATTTAGAACTTAGGGTGTGGTAAGAGTTCTAACTACCTTTTGTACAATATCATTTTCTTCCATATTTCTACCAAGACTTGTAATCTAATTCACCACATCATCAATCTTCTATAGATAGGTAGTCATATTTTCATCTTCTTCCATCTGCAAACTTTCATACTCGACTTTAGCATTATAAAACTTAGTTTGTTTAACTATATCATTTCCTTCATAAAAACATCTTAACATTTCCCAAACATCATGATCAGTTTCCAAAGATGTGACTTTAGTTAATTTAGCTTTTGATAAGACACCAAAAATGTACCTGTTCTTCTAACCATTCCAAAGGAAGAAGTGATCAGAATGACTAATTCTAAGTGGGATGGTGGTGCAATGATAGTGAATGATATTTCTGATGAAGAAGTGAAGCATTCTTCAATGGTGATTGGACATAAAGTATACCATTCTAGCAGGTTGAATAGTATACAAGGTGGTGCTATTCATACTTCCCATATGAAGATAAAGGAGAATGAAGGCTATGACTTGGATGAAGTAATGAGAGATCAATTAATGGTGAACCTTGAGAAGAGCAATAAGGATAAGAGACATAAATTCAAATATGGTTAAGTGATTTTGTGTTTTTCCTACTTTTAGAACATGTTCCATGGTATTGGTCACATCACTTGGTTGAAGGATACCCCTATTTTCATTCAAATCAACAACTCTATCAAACTTTTAGGAAATAAGTTTACAAGCATGGTGTGGGGATACCTTAAATACTTTCAGAAATAGATGCATGAGAGAAAAATAATTCCATCTACTATTGTGGAAAAGTAAAAGGATACTATATATTTCATGGTAGAAACTGATACATGTATGATGGAAGTAGTTGAGCCAAGAACCTCATGGGTAATGCCTATGAGATATGGAGTGAAACAAGATATTATGACTATGTATGCAGATAATATGTTAGCTCAACTGATAGATCCCAATACCCCAAGGTTTGGTACATATGAAGAGAAATCACTCAAAGTACACAGTGAGTTGATGAAACCAGTCATTCAAAGAAAAGTGAAGAAGGATGCCGAGAAATTTATGACACACAAAGGTTTTAAAAAGGAGAAAATTGAGAAAGATAGGGATAAGAACGTTGTAGAACAAGTAGGAACATTAGGATCAACTCAGGATGTAGATGAATTTGAAGTGATGGGTGCAACCGATAGTGCCCCAACTGGTCGACAAACTATGAGAGAAACTAAAGTGAAAAAGGATAAACCTTCTCCTCCTATCATAAAAAATGAAGAAACCAATAAAGAGTGCTAAGCCTAAAGCTACAATTGTTAATGAGACATAAAGCACAACAAAGATGAAAAGAAAGATGAAGAGATAAAAAACACGAAGAGATAAGAAATTTGTTGATGAAGATAATGAGAGCACAAAATAAGAGAGAGAATAGAAGGAGATAAAGGCCAGAGGTAAGAGATCCAAAGTAATAGGTTCTCCCACTACTAAATCTGTTAAAAGTCAATTTTGGAAGTTTTATCTCTGTTGAACACATAGTACTTAAAGTGAAGACAGATGGTGTGTTAGTTGGAGTTAGGAAGTTCTATGATAAGGTCAGTGAACAAGATCAGAGGATGATTGAATATGCTGTAGTTTTTAGCATGTATAAGTTAATCAAAGCATCTATTGAACTGCAAGGTCAAATTCCTAGAATATTGTATGTTAAAATTGATGCAAGATGGAAACATGCACTTGCTAGGGAAAAAGATTTGGTAAAATATGCTTTGTTGAGCCTAATGTCTGAATCTACAAAGGAATAAATAGAGGATAAATTCAAAGAGGTAAGACCTCTACTTAGGACAAGAGCTAGAGCTACAAAATTGATGATTGGAGAGGTTCAATTGGTAAAGGATGAAACAAAGGAAATTGTGAGAAAACACTTAGGTTTGGAGAAAGAAAAAAAGTGAATAAACTCTTATGACTGTTGGAGAGGAAACTATAAAAGAGAAGAAGGATGACCCGGTGGTTATCCACACTACTGAAGCTTACAAGATTGATAGTGTACAAGTAACACTTGATGAAATGGATAATAAAATTGATATTTATGTTATGGAGATACAGGAGGAGCCAATGAATTTAAAAGAACCTCAGAAAGAACCTATTGTGGTCCACAATACACACCCCATTTTAGGTCCTCTGACCATGGGGACCCCGCTTCTTTTTTTGTCTTTTTTCCTTTCGCCATGTCCGCCCCTTGTAGAGGTCCAGTCAGCCACTGGAAAATATTACTGAAACCAAAGAACATAAAGGAAGAACCCTTTTTCAGCCTTTCAGCCCTTTCGGCCTTTCAGAGGACTTAGGTCCTCCAAAATACCAAAATGGCCGAAAGGCCGAAGACCCGCTCTTTCGGCCCTTTTGGCCTTTTGGAGGACTTAGGTCCTCCAAAATACCAAAATGTCTGAAAGGCCAAAGACCTGACCTTTCAATGATTTCAGAGTCCAAAATGGCTGAAAGGACGAAAGGTTCTCGGTCTTCCTTCAGGTCTTCGACAATTCGGTGTCTGAAACCCCGAACCCGCTGATGTCAGCCCGCGGGTTATAAAAGGGGTACCCTCCGTTTGTCATTCCACTTTTCATTTTTTTGCATTTGTGCTTCCGCTCATGATTCCACTTGTTTCTCCTCATCGACCGCTTCCACCTCCAAGTCGCCTGGTTGTCCTCCCCTGCTTGTTCGTTCAAGGTAAGTCCTCCTCACTCTCTTTTTGCTTCTTGTTTTCATCTAGGTCTAGTTCTTTTTTGTCTTTTTAGTGCGTCTAGTGCCTGTCCAGCCTAGGGAATTTCATTTTGTCACCCTTTTGGGCTTCTGTGCCTTCGTGCATCGATAGGGACGTCCCTCCCTGTTGGCCTTAGGGTTTTCTTGTATCGTTAGATCTAGTTTTAGGGTTTTGCATTTTTTTTAGTCGCGGTGCTTACCACAGGTTTTCGGCCTTCGAAAGGCTAAAAACTAGATCTTCATCCTCGCCAAGTGCCATTTCAGGCATTTTGGACTTTCGAACATCTGAAAGGTTCAAAAGTCCAAAAAGATGAACAAGCGAAACCTTTGATCAGTCCATCCGGGCTCCTCACCATGTCTAGACGGTTCAACGTCCTTGACCAAACCCCTCCCAGTTCGGTGTTTGAAACTCTGAAACCCCTGATGGACTTGGCCTTTCCATTTTGCCTGTTCACACTTTCATACTTTTCGGTCTCCAAACTAGTTTTCGGTGTCCGAAACCCTGAAAGGTCTGAAAGTGCGAAAACTTACACTTTAACTATTTTTTAGCTCTCTTTACTTGCTTTCATAGTTTAAATTGTTTTTCTGTTCAATAAGCTACTGATATTTGTCCTTTCTTGCAGGAATGACTGAACCAAAGACAACATCCCCAGTGACGTTTCAATACAAGGGGAATCCCCCTAGCTCAAAGGTGGGGAACAAACATAGTGAGATAACTGATACCAACATTGGGAACATGGATTGGAATGAATTCCTAACTCAGTGCTCCCAACCAGCGAACAGATCCAAAGACTGTACCTCATTAGTCCTATCCGGGCTATTAAATGTAGCCACACACCTCGTGGCTGTTTCATCTTCAGAATTGATCATTACCCTAGCTCACCACTATGATTTAGACAAAAGGGTGGTAGTAAACTCCGAGGATCAGGTGGTGCTAGACATCAGGCAAGATATCATTGAGGACGTCTTTCACCTACAAAAAGGCATAGACAAATTCTATGACTTTTATATTGAAAAGGGAACCAAGTGGTTTGGCAACAGGGAGCAAGCCATAAATGAGATGATGAATAAGGAATACCTCAAGAAACCACTTCCCAAGAACAAACTGGACAAGATAGACCTCCGAAGAGGTTATATGAGAGATGATATCTAGACAACTATAACAATGATAAGCAGGGTGTATGGGTTACCACAGTCCACCCAACTTGAGCACTGGATGATCCTGCTGATAGAGAGGATCAGTGAATGAAAGGCAAGATTCGTCTGGGGCACTATTATTAGTGACAATCTGGATGAGCAGTTGACAACAGTGAAGCATAACCCCAAGTTCTACATGAGCACTTACATAGTGTATCTATTAGCTGCATGGGCAGATTACCCCGGCCTCACCAAGAGGGGAAGTCTAAATGATCCAAATGCATGGCACTATCTTTCATACCCACAGTTGGTAAAAGGAGAAAACATGTCAGAGGATTCCTCTGATTATAGAATAGTCAATGATGCATTCATATTTGTAGTCATCCGATCTATTGAGGGTGACTTTGCCAAAAGAATGTCAGAAGAAGCTACTGCTAAGGTAAGGGCCATTGGGGCCTATTTTATCTAGTTTAGGACATTCACGTACATTCAGATAGCTGGATCAACCATACAACCAAAGAAGCTACCCAGGTATCCATCTGACTGGATAATCATACTGGAGATGGCCAGGCAGCTCGTGGATGCATACAAGCACATCAAGCATAAGAAGAAGCACTGTTGGGACTTTCCCATCTCTTTGGGGCCATATACACTGCAGGACATGATGGTTTGCAAGTCCTTGGCATTCAAATGGGATGATTGCCCCTTGCAAATTTACAAGACAGTGCGAGCCTGTTTTGACCCCATAGGTACCTACAGCCACATCATCGGCAGATTCTATGTACATGAGCCACATCTGGAAGATCATTGGATAAACTGTATAGATGACCATGAGGTCAGAATCTGAGATTACTGTAGAATGAACCTAGCTCTGGCAAAAGAGGTGTTGAAGGTTCCTATTTCCCTGAAGGTATGGGAATGTGATTTAGAGGAAGTCTTAGAAGACAGTTACACACAAGATAAGGTGTATGACTAGCCAATCATGAACGCTGAGGTAGACAAAGATGAAAATTATTACATAGACTTCAGGGCAAGGCACGTGATAAAAACCACTATATCTTGGATCAAGAAGCCACACCGGATGAGTCTGATCCTTGTGAAAACATTAATGGAGCCCTCTAGGAAAGTAGAGAAACAACGAGGAGAGAAGTCAATAGCTCCTAAATATAAGAATGCTCCCCCTCAGAAGCCAAGAATGGTGTATGGTCATGAATGACCAGTTGAATATGGCTCCAATCCTAGGCCTAAGAAAACCAGAATTACGGGCCGAATTGACCCACCAGCAGGACTGTCACAACCCCAATTAGGAGAGGGCCCATCCACCTCTGGCCAATTGTTAGGAACCTGTGTGTTCCTTCTATTTATTTTGTTAGTGTAGTGTTGTTGGACACATATGCTTTGTAAGTCATCCTGTGAGTATATTTTATTATCCCACATGCATAGGTAGTATATCTTTTCTAGATTGTACTTAGTATATAAGAGTAGGTTGAGGCCTTTGATGGACACCGACAAATTTATTGTATTGAGCTTGCTTAAAGGAGGTTACCCCCTTAAAGTGGCCCACGATCAATAGATTCATTCTGAGTTCTGCTATTTCTCTATAATCTGTTATTTCGTGCATTCTCACCATATTGCTGTAAGGAGGTTCCTCTCATCTGGTATCAGAGCACCTTCTTGGGGTCATTGGGTGGAAATTACGTCAAATTTTTTCTGTCATGGCCTTCAGGTTCCTTTCAATTCCAATATTTCATGTTATTGCAATACTTCTTTTCAGTTATTCCGTATTTGAGTGATTTTCCCTAGGTTGATTGTGATTTTCTGTATTCTATTGTTTAGCCATAGCTTCCTTGCTTTCTTCCCATTTCTTCTCATAGTTCCTCAGAACCCCTAAAATACCATTCCACATACTTCCTTCCTTGACGACCCTACCCCAAATTCTACATATCAAAGCCCTAAATCCCTCATTTATCTAATTTTAGGGTTTGCCCTATCTTTTTTGCTTCTCATCCAATCGCCACCAAACCGGGCCACAAGGTTCAATTCCTAATTCTACTCCCTTGTCCCTCTTGGAACGCTCATCTCATTTTGCCTCCCCAACCCTGAAACCCTCATTTCTATTTTTCCCTTTTCATCAGGATGTGTCCAACCACTCATCAAACACCCATTTCCCATATGAGTTTTGCCCAAATCCAAGTTTGCCCTAATAGAAAAAGTTTATGTTTCTCATTTTCTACCAATTTCCAAAAAAAATAAAAATCTGCTTTATGGTGGTTACACGTACAGGAGAAAAAATCATGGAGGAAGAACTTGCATCCCTCAAAACCAAACTTCAAGATCTGGATGACAAATTTCTTGGCCTCACCCTTCAGCATTCAGCCATGAACTGAAATCATTCTGGAGACGCTGGGTTCTCTTCTGGCAATTTTCATGGACCGAAGCTTGATTTTCCTCGCTTTGATGGTACTAATCTGATGGGATGGATTTACAGGGCAGAACAATATTTAAGCTTTCATAATACTTTGGATAACAACAAATTCCCACTTGCATCTTTTCATTTGGAACATGAAGCTCTTTAATGGTTCTGTTGGTACATCAAGGTTAATGTAGACCCAACATGGATAGAATTGTGCACACTCCTTTTGGAGCACTTTGGCCCTAGTGATTTTGATGAATTCACAGGAGCACTCACTAAACTATGCCAAAAAGCATTGTTAGAGAATACCAGACAGAGTTTGAAAAATTAGCTAATCACACAGAGGGATTGTCTGATGAATTCTTCCGCAGTTGTTTTGTCAGTGGTCTGAAGGATGCACTTTTCTCTGAAGTAAAAATGTTCCGACCCACTACAATGAAGGAAGCCCTTGGGTTGGATAAGTTAGCGGAAGACAAGATTAGTGCTCTACAACATTCCAAATCCAATTTTGTTCCATTCAGAAATACGGGTTCTCACAACCCTCAAGTCACGCCAGCTCCCAGACCTACTCCTATCAAGCACTTGTCTGAAATAGAGATGCAAGCTAGGTGAGAAAAAGGGCTTTGTTATGATTGTGATGAGAAATGGTCTTGAGGCCATAGATGTGTTCATCAAAAGCTCTATCTCTTAGATGTGGATTCTCCACCTAAACTGGAAGAATATGTAGATGCTCACGAAACAGTGGATGATGAGGTTGAGCCTCAATAGCCTAAACCTCCTTTGCCAGAAGCTCAACCAGAGATATCTGTCCATGCTTTGGTAGGAGTCACTACTCCACAAATGATGCGGGTCTAGGGTTTCTTCAAGAAGATCCCTCTTACTATACTCATTGATTCTGGTAGCACTCATAACTTCATTGACCCCCGAATAGCCAAACAAGCTGATTTCTTTGTCCATCCCTGCTCTAGCTTTGAAGTCAT